>JAODUO010001340.1:0-180000 GCA_025642075.2 Ridgeia piscesae | reverse complement strand
GACGGCTTACGTCATCAACCAGAGTGTCCTCGATGCCGCCGCTTCAGCTGTGCTCATATTGAGTTCCCTCATAAGGTCGAATCTGCTGCCTCTTATGGACGGAGTAGCCGCCGAGCTGTTCTGTCGTCTTTGGTTGACGCAAATCTTGGTCTGGGGACTGATTACGTCATCAACGTATAATCTGATGGCCATCTCGATTGAACGGTACATTATCATAGCACATCCGTTTTGGCACCGGACTTCGTTTTCGGATACCAAGATCCGGACATCAGTCGTTGCCATCTGGCTGCTTGGCTTCATATTCATAACCTCATTCGTGGTGCCGACGACACGGCTTGTGCAAAGTATGTGTTTTCCTTCGTACTTCTGGCCGTCCAGGAAGGTCGCTATAGCCGTGGGTTGTCTGAACACATTCGTCCAAATAGTCATGCCGATTGCTGTGCATTGCCTGTGCTACATCCGCATACTAACAACACTGAGAGTGCGTGTTAGTCCGGCCGAGCAACCCAGACTCTCTGCCGTGGCGGTCTCCCCACTGCCGTCAGTGAGTGGGGCACTCGCAGCACCGTCACAGTCAGGCGGAAGTAGATCTGTGCAGTGGCGGTATCTGCACAAGGTTGGGTGTACAAACACTAAAACGAAACAACACCGAGACAGTTCTAACATGAAAGCGACAAAGAACGTGACCAAGTCGTTCGCCATTGTGACCGCCTGCTTCTTCGTGTGTTTGATTCCGAACAAGGTATACGTGTTCTTGTATATGCTGGGTGCCGTGTCATATTTCGGAGACGTCTATCAGTATACCGTCATTCTGGTCTTCTTCAACTGTTGCATCAATCCCTTCATCTACGCTGCCAAGCATGACGCTTTTAAGAAAGGGTTGGCGAAGTTATTTAGATGTGGATGACGTTGAATCGATGGAGTTGAAAGTTGGAACATGACAGCCTCACTATAACTATACCGAACAGAAACATGCGAGTTTGGCTCATTACGCACAAGAAAATATGCGATGTTGAAAACGAAATGCGGGTTATATTACCTGGCGTTCCGAATTGCGTAGATGTCCTGTTTGTTGTTAATTAATTGTGTCATTTACATATGCATATAACTTAATTATATTGTGTGTGTGTTTGCGTACGTGCGTGTGTGGCAATTTGGTTTGCTAGAATATTTAACCTTTGAATATTTTTTGCTCACTGGTGTGTCATGTATCTAAATTGTTGCTGCAATAAATGTAGTTACAGTGTGTAACGACATTACATAATCTGTGTTCTACTCCATTTGGACCACACAACAAAATTTAAAAAAGCAAGTTCTTATAGACCACCAATGCTTACGACTGCTCACAGCCAGTTACGGCAGATATGTTCAATTAAGCATCATCTCGACTTCCTTTAGCATACTAAAGATATGACTGAGCAGGAACTCACGATAGACAGACGGGTTCCAAGCAAGACTCGTGTGGTGCCCAGAGGCACAGCTATTTGAGCACCCCACTCCCAAGCGGCAAGCGAAATAACATACAGGCACGAGTCCTGTGCCTGAACACGTTAATAATACTAAACATTATATTCATTCACGATAACCTTATAAAATGTACATTTTATCTTCCAAAGGGCCGTGTACTGAACATACAGTAAACAATTGACTACCTAATAAATTGCGTAAAGCATTAAAACATAGTGTATAAAGTAAAATAGAATAAAAATAGAAACTAAATAAATAAATTATAAAACAGCATATGTAGAATTAATAAATGTAACAAAACGTTTAGTAAAAACGTTCATTGCATCGTGCGTGACTGTTGCCTAATTGAAAGCAATATGCATATATGCCTTTTTAAACACACAAAGAGAGTTGGAGTTTTTTATTACTAGAACAAAGCCATTCCATATCTACGCACCATTTACAATTTACACCAATACAGTTCTTGAAGATTATTGGTCCGTGCTCTTGCTCTAACATTTAACCTGGTTGTTCTGATCGAAATGTTATAGACCGATTTCAACAACGCACACATAATATAGTCTGCGGCCAGCCCATTCACTGCTTTCTACACAAACTATGACTGTCTGTATTTCACGCGCTCCGGTAGTGGCAGCTAATTTAATGGTTTCTACACTAGGTCACTTGGAACTCTGTATTTAAAATCTGTTATTATTCTGACTGCTCGTCTTTGTAGTTTGTAAATGGGTTCTGGCGAGTTTGCATTGTCCCAGAGTGTGCTGCAGCAGTCCATGTGTGATAGAACGTAGCTGTTGTAGAATGTTTTTCTTGCTTGGTGTGGAAGGTATTTTTATTTTGGATTAGTTTGTTCACTCTGCGTTGGTTAGTTCACTCAGCTGAATGAATACGTACATTGGTGTCGATGGTGATAGCTACCCGAGCACGAATGGTCTTCGCGCAGTATTAACAGAGCGGTTGAATACTTCCCAGAGAATTCGCTCATCGATGCTCAAAGTATCGAATCCGTCCGTTTGAACCAATGTTTCTAGTTTATCGTAGACCACATCTTCAATAATGGAACGCAATAAACCGAGGTAGGCAATAATATCTTAATCACGCTGCCCGTGCTGGCAATAATTCTTCGCTCTGGATATAAATGATATCTATGTTGTGTGAAATGTCAGCCTGGCGTCTCTATGATCTAATTACCATATAATATTATTTATAGGACTCAGATGACCGTCTAGTTTAGGTGCAGATCCAATATATGTATAGGACTCGGACGATGATTCAATATGGGAGCAAATCTAATATCGGTACGCTTGATCTATTACCGCTTTTTACGACAAACCCATCAACATCGTGGGATTACATCTGGTAGAACGAAACACAAGACAACAAAAATCAAGACGTATATATCTAATAATAATTATTATAAATAAGTTAACAATAAAATAGTAATTAATAAAAACAAGCTAGTACAACATAATAGTAAAGATACATATTGCGATGTGTTGAATGAAAGGTATAGGGAACTGGACATTAAAACAAACTTGGCATAGTCAGTCTCAAGACGCACTTTAAACGTATTCGAGCTATCAGTCAGACGTATATCCTTCGGTGCGATCCACAGGGTAGGCCGCGCACGAGAGAATGAACAGCGGGCATTTATCGTTCGAGGTTGTAACGGCTAGCAACGCGCTGTCGGCAGATCGTAAAGCGCGGCGCGACCCGTATGGAGTAATGAGCGAGGTGTGACCAGAGCTTGTCGATCATAAAGCTGGTTCTCTTTGGACCGCGCCATCTCGTACATTGACGGCGCCCCCACACGGATGGGACCAATTATTTGTTTTGCTTACGTTGTGTTCATTATAACGATATAGAAATATATGTGTTTAACACTGTACCACTTTCGATGAGTTTTGCGATTAAAATATAGTTTATGATCACTGAAAAAAGGATATCAGAAGGGGATAAAAGTTCTGCCAGAGCTATTAGGTATGAGCTGTGGCACTCCCCCCTCCTCCTAACGGAACCAAACGCCCACAGATCTCGATCAATATCGGACGTCTTGTCGTTTAGTACGGTATCTGTTTTAAAGGGCAAAAAAGGCAACGGTTTCGTATCATACACTTAATAGAGTTTATACAAACTAACAATTTCCACGTATACTCAATTTTTTAACGTCAGCGGTTTACTCAGAATGTGACCTTAAAGTCTAAAAATCTAACGAAATCCATGATGGCCTAGATACCACCATCTTAACCGGTGACGTATTCGTTTGGCTTGGCCTGGCCTATAAGCGCGCGACATTCTAGGTCTCTGCTGAGGCCGGTCAGCTTCCTGCGACGTCACTACGCTTGCCTACGGCACAACAAAATCGAGTCTTCGTTTAGTTGGCGTGACATGTAGCAGCTGCTTAGACCTAAATCTGCGGTCAACAAGTAATTATGAAGTAGACATATATCACCAGTTGATGGAACAAGATCCAACAAAACGTCGCCGACCGTCGTCTTCTTAAACCCGGGGCAGTGCTGACAACATTTAGCCATGGATGGACCTAAAAGCTAAACCGTCGAAGCAACGCATATATCAAGCTGGCCGAGACATCAATGATCAGATCGCAAGAAGTATGATGTACTATTTTTTCTGTGGTATAACGTTTGTATTTAATTGTGTTTTTTGCAGACGTCAAGCACATGTAACGTTTTTGTGCTGTTAAAAGTAGTGTTGACCTCCGTAGACGGGCTATCGATTGACGATGGCTCGATCATCGATGTGTTGGCGATGCCCGATGCCGATGGCGATGTCCCTCGATGACAGCTAATTTGTTTCTATGGTATCACGTCCACACGTGTAAAGACTAAGATATACTTGAACCAAGCTAGGACAATAGCAAACTTTATATCATCGCAGAATTTAGTACAGTGCAGAATAAATAATTTAGCCTTTAGAAGAAACTTGAATAACTGAACTTGAACATGACACGTCTCATGGGTGATAATATGTCATCGGCGGAGGGACCGTGGACTTGGATTGTCGTTGGCACTTCTTCGTAAATTCAGTAACCGCTCATAGTGACATAGACATTTATTTCCATCGATGTGAATGTAGGCTATGTCAGAGTACAGCTAGTAAAGCTTATGATCAGTGTGTTCAGATATGTGCTAAGAAACAATGAAAATGTTATGATGCTGAAAACTAGAAATTCAGTCAGTATTTTTTATTTAAACATTAAGTTTTTACACAGTTTTATTACTTGCAATTTTCTGTTAGTTTTCAATTATAAGATACACATCTGACTATATTTATCATACTTTTATCAAGTTTCTGCATGCACTTTGACACCCCACTTTCAAAATTAGTTTCATGGCTGTTTAATGGCTGGTGGAATTCAATGATTGTTTGAAATCCATGGACAGTTGCTGCATGCATGTATTAAACTATATCTTCATTTAAACTACTCATTTTATCTGCAACAAGTTGTGTTTATTTTGATGTTTTATTAGCTTTTTAGATGTGACGTCGGTATCCACTTGTTAAAGATCTATTGTCACCTGTAAGTGATAATTGAAAAAAGCTAAGTTTTATTTTAGATAATTATATAGTGAAAATTCATACCCTTGATTGATATTGTCTGCTGCATTCTCACAATATGGCTGTGTTTCTCACTTTCTGGTAATCTCATATGAATAACCAGAGGAAATGCCAATTAGGTGATGATGCAATTAATTATTTCACGTTCCTTTGTTGTTGGTTACAGAAAACAGTGATTGTCACTCCTGTATCAAATTGTGGCATCCACACGCATGTGCATACGCTGCATTTGTTGAGGAAGAAGATACGACAATGTATCTGGAGCAAAGTTCAGCAGCATTCAATGCCCTGCCTGAAGTCAGTCATCACAGCACGGCACTTTCTGGGAGCCTAGCTCACTAAATTCTGTCATACTGGACAGGTGGAGGTCTATCAGAGTTATCTGCCCCAAGAGACAGCACTTCTATGAAGGTATGACAGCAGTCGTAACTACAAGGGGACTTTTGCGACAAGGGGACTTTTGCGATAAGTTGCATTTGAATCCTTGCTTGTACAGTTCTCTTCAATTGCACCAAGCTATATAAAGTAGCACATAGTAATTGCAGTATTGCTTCATATTTCTAAGATAATCCAGGTATGGCATTTGAATGAACTCCTAGTAACTGTGTCATGGGGGAACAAAACACAGCTGTAAACAGTTACTGTGTACACTTATGAATACAGCTACTTGTGTAATTAATAACTTCTCTGTTTTTGATAAAATAAAATAAATAACACGTCATTACCACTGAATGTATTAAAATATAATATAAAAATACATAAAAATACAGTCACTGTATGTACATGATACAAAGTGAAACATTAAGATTAGAACAACAAGTAATAATTGGGAGTGGAATGTGATAGTGGAATTCCTGGTCAATGTGTTGTTATTTAACTTATGGTTACTAATTTGGCTAATGTTTGGTTACTAAAACAATGACTTCTTACATGATTATCAAATGAAATTACAAAAAAATTAGTACATGTTTATAATCATGTAGAAAAACGTTGCAAATTTGTCTAAATACTAATCGGTTAATGCAAGCACTATATTCATTGTAGGAATGAAATCACGATTGATACTATCTGCTCTTGCGGGGAACTATCGGCCACGTCCTGTACCAGGCATCTCTGTTAACACAGATGTCATCTTCGAGAAACAATGATTAAACTGGAGGTTGCGCAACAGAACACAAGTGCGACATAACCGTCTACCCATGCTGATGAGCCACATAATCCATGTGGTGATGGGAAAAGTTACACTGCCACTAATCACTGTACCAACAGGGGTTGCTTGATCGGGGCAAATGTGCCAAAACCGAGTAAGGAAGATCTGCGGGCTGCATGGCTCAATCGTTTTGTACATTAGTCAAGCCTTTGAGAGCAAAGAGATATCCCTCGTGCCGCTCTCCAAGCGAGGACAGGGAACTTTGTCTGATTAGGTGGCTGGTGCATGCTGGCAGTACTCGATGAACACTCCGGCCCAACTTGTTGTGAACCCACCAGTAAACTGCCTATAGACAGCCCACCTGAGCAACCTGAAATAAACGTGTTCAGATAAATATACATATGACATTGTAAATAAGGTGAAAATTAATCAATGATCCTTTTAATAAATATATAATTAAACACACACCCCATTTCAAACATGTGGTGCTTTTTAAGAAGAAAAATAAATAAATGTGGCAGTATTATAGCATATTGCATCTAATGTTGTATGCACTTTTAAATCCTGTGGGCATTAGAAACCATTGAGGATCTATTTCTATAATTTGGAAAAAATGAATTAGGGTTTGCTAGTAAGCTCAAGAAATGTTTATTAATTTGATTGAACCATCGAAAGCTGTCAAACATAAAATCTTGTCTAAAACCTCTAATGACAACTCCCTCCCCACATTAATATTTTTGCACTTAAAGGGAAACCAAAAAAGTAAATTAAAAATTTTGAAAAGACTGGCATAAATTTCTTATATATTCTATACTTTTTAAAAATAATTTTTATTATATATATATATATATATATATTAGTAAATTGAATGTTTACAAATATACCTGCCATTTTCACTACATAAAAATCATAAGGTTCCATGTGTTGTATCTATAAGTAATGATAACTATTATTTTTATTTATAGTGCTACTTTGTTTGATGTTGTATTGTTGCTTCTTATTTGATGCATTTAAAGTTTTTGCAACAAATTATATAAAATGTATCACAGTTACTTACTTGTTTGTTGATGGGTCTAGTTGCCAGTTATCTATCTGTAATGGTTCAGTGCAACCCTACATTCCGAAGCACCAGTTCTCGAAGCAGAGAATTTAAAACCGACTTTTGTAATACACAGCAGTCCACCTGTAATAAAAAATCGAACATTAAGAAATGTTTTATGTGAATCATTCAAACGGATTATTTTCTGAAAGCTAAATTTAAAAACTAATTTGCCATTTCCTTTTTCATCTTCACTAATATCTCTGGGTTCTTTGAAACAAACTCATTATCTATGTTTATATATGACTCCATAAGACATGCAAAATGATGAGAAGATAACCCTGCATGCAGTTTATGTTCAAATAAAATAATCGTAACTGCCTGCCATTGCTGTGTAGGCGGTGCATTTATATCATGATATATGAATCAATATAGTTGCTGTTATTACAAATGTGATGGGTGTCCACACCTGGGCGATGCAAAAAACAGCAAAGTATTGACTATTCATTTGTATGGATTTTATTTCCACAATTGACACACCTGCACAATTGTGGGACCTAATTCATTTAATTTCATTGGAACTATTCAATACGATTTATGTTAACCCATTAGACCCCAGCCGGTTAAATTGACTAGTGCTCCTGTTCCCCAAGCTGCAGCCACTGATTTCACCCGTTTGGGGTGCTTGCAGATTTTAAGCTGTATCTTCAAAACTACTGATTTTCTATAATTGCAAGTTGTGTTTATTTTAATGTTCATTTAATTATCTTTAAATTGGTGTAACTTTGGTGTATGTTGGTAAAACATATGTTGTTATATATAGGTGACAGACATAGAACATTACTATTCTGGACAACAATACAGTATAATATATCATGTTTTATTCACATAAAATGTATTATATTGTTCTATTTACACATGCTATGCCTTGTTTAGATATGGTACTATGCAAATCAGTTCATTTTGTCTGGATATGGACAGGAAACACAGCTTTGCAAGACTTCTATCTTGGTTGTCATCATCCTATATGCGACTTCTGTGTCATGCCAATGTGTATGTTGACATTGTGATCACTGGTATTTTGACACCTGAAACAACGAAATGTCAACCATTAGGAAAATTGGCAATGTTACCTAATGATTTGTTATAATAAAACACCTAATTTTCATCTATAAACACATAATCAACAGTTTCGGTGCTGAAAACCCGACTACTGGTCACCCAACCTGGACAACGAAACATAAACAAAGCTCCGATCATTCATTTTATCGCTCATTCAGTTGTATTTCGTACGTAATGTAAACTTACCTTCAGTTCAATGCCAGAAGTGTCCAATCCAACGATATATAAGCACAAACTTAATCAGTAGTAACCAGATACGATGTCCAAGGCGCCGCCATTTTTGAAGGTCCACAGATGATGAACTTCAATCACGAAAAACTCAAACAATTTCAATGCAAACCCATGTCAAAATTACCCAGGATTCATAGCTGAGATATCAAAGAATCAGTGGGAATTAGTCTCTTAAGTATCCGCAAGATGGGGCCACCGTTAGAGGCTTTATCTCCGCCGGACGCTTTCGGGCGCTCTGGGGAGGAGACACCCGGGCGCTTTTGGACGCGTGGGGTCTAATGGGTTAAATGATAAACCCCACCAAGTCTTAACAAATGTGTTATTACCATAAAACGTAATAAGTGACACATACTTAGTCTGATAGTTGAATGCGGCAAGCCTGAGCCTGAGGTCACTGAGGTGACCCGGCTGGCCCAAGGCGGCAAGGCTTGGCCCAAGCTAAGCGATCATATTTCGCTTGTCATAATAATACGATCATTACGCAGTCCGGACCTCAGGATAATAATATTTAAGCAATAACAATAATAGACAACTTAATATTTACCTTCATCAATATGCTCCGCGCGTTGCCGAGTTGCAGCCATTTCATGACAGCAGACAAACTTGTCACCGCATCAACAAATTGGTTCGGCACCGCCACCAGTTGACACCGTTTCTGCTAGTTTTGTTTTTTGTACGTTCAGCTTCCCGTGTGTCTTTCTTTTCGTGGTCACTCGCCTCTAGTGTATCTTCCAATACGTGCCTTTGTCTTTGCGGCTGGAATCTATATCCAGATACTTCTGCATCCGTTAACTTAAATGATCCGATTTAGATAATCCATAACAAACACGCCATTTTTATTTTTCTCTACGCACAGCACCTCCAGACGGATTTATGAATAACTAATCTGTGGAGAAGCCTGAGCTTACTGACGTCATTCTTCGTCGACAATGGCGTAGCTCATAGTATTTCGATGGCTGGGTGTTCAAAAATATGTTTCAGGTAAACGGCTGGCGTTAAAAAATTAAGTATATGCGGAAATTGTTACTTTATATTAACTCTATTAGGTGTACGCCACGAAACCGTTGCCTTTTTTGCCCTTTAAGCAATAACAATAATAGACAACTTGGTATTCTTTTACTTAACTGGCCTAAATTATTAGGATCTTTAAAGAACGGTTTAGCCACCTGTTACGGATGTGTATGTGTTCGCAATGTCATTCTAGTACAAAGAAGTCAGATAAAAAAAAATTATTTGTGTCTTTGACCAATTTAAATCCGTGAGTCGACGTAAACAAGCCGATATCGCCGCTACAAATGCAGCGTGAGCTGTAGGCGCATCCTGGAGGCATCAGAACCGCGAAGGCAATTTCTTATATTTGCGGACATGTCCCCTTCCCTAAGATGACATCCTTTATTCTTTATAATGGTGGTTTTATATTTAATTTTCAAAATGTTCAAATATCTTCAAACTATTTTTAGACTACGCAATGCACACGAGGTTTACGCAAATGCATAATCAAGTCTTTCATACGTCTAAGTCGCAGATGTGTATACAACGTCGGACAACATATTTTCTTAAGTAAGAGGTATTATGTGTTTTAAATGTGTAAATTAATAAAACTTTGCCAAATGGTTATGCCATTAAATAAATAAGGTTGACTGCTGGTAAAATTGTACTCATGAGAATATGATAATGTAATGAGCGCCACCACGTGGCGAATACCGGCGCTATAAAATTTGACATTATCATTAGGTAATATAAATAAACTTGCCAATTGTTAGGTACCGTGCGGCACTTGCCGGTATTTTAAATGGACTTTATGGGACTTGACCAATCACAGCGGGGGTACTATACGACACAGTTACGAAAGTCGGTTGTCGAGTATTTAACTGGTTTTGGCAAATGTGATTGACACGAATTAGTTTAGTTTTCCGAGACATTATATATTATGGTCAACATCGGCCATAATGGACGAATATTATATATATATATATATATATATATATATATATATATATATATATATATATATATATATATATACACACACACACACACACACACACACACACACACACACACACACACACACACACACACACACACACACACACACACACACACACACACACACACACACACACACCACACACCACACACCACACACCACACACCACACACCACACACCACACACCACACACCACACACCACACACCACACACACACCACACACACACCACACACCACACACCACACACCACACACCACACACCACACACCACACACCACACACCACACACCACACACCACACACCACACACCACACACACCTATATATAAGGCTAAATGCAAGCATAGGGAGACCAGTGCATATACGACCGCCTACAGGAGACCGGCCGTATATTTTTATGTAACTGTTTTCCAATTACGCCTAATTGGAACATTGTCTGTAATACAAATACATACCATATACTACAATATTGTTATGATATTGTAATAAATAACATATATACACAACAATCGGTCTCCTTAAAACCTATATGCTTAGATGCCGCGTACGGGAGACCAGTGTGTAATCGGAAGTTAGTTATTCGTTATACTTATTTGCAGTAGTATATATTTAACGCTGACCTGATATATCCAAAACCCAATACAACGATAACAATAACAACGTAACTATATATGCAGATACACAAATTGACAGCGCCGCATTTAACAACATTTATGTAGAACGTATGGCTAGGAGATTCGTCAAATATTTGTTTTATTAATGTGTGTATATATTTATTTAAATTAATACATATGAAGCAAGCATATAGTACACTGAGCACGGATCGCTAACCCCTCGATCGATATATAGCAACACTTTTAAGCTATAAGCACTTCTCTGCCGGGGTCCCGTACGCGCATAAATATATACAAGTGTCTTGCAATAAATGTGCTCAAACCCAATCAAAATCTAAAATAAAGTTTCTAATAAATGCATAAGTTAATTCCTTTATATCTAAACTATCTCCACTAACAAGGATAATCATTAAATAAAAAATGCATTAGTTATGCAATCACATATCAAAACTTTAAGGAGACCGGCTCCCATACGCGGTGCTATATGCATAACTGGTCTTCTTAAAGTTTTGATATGTGATTGCATAACTAATGCATTTTTTATCCCTCTTCATTCGTGTTCCTAGATACCCGTCAGCCATCTGGTCAGTTCAAGCAAATAAACGACCCCTGGGCTCTTGATCCATATGGGCTGCAGGCACGGTGTTGCCAGAAATATATGTAGTTGAATCCATATCTAACAACAGTCCTCATAAAATCGAATAAACTCACAAGTCAGCCCATTGTTTCATATGGACACCGATGGATCTCCAATCATGAGCCAGTGGAGATGCTAAAGAAATACAAACCAGTTATAGAAATAAAAATGTATATTTTACGTAAAGTGTAATTAGAGGCATTGCTGCACAGACGAAAACATCGCTAACAAATGTGAACTTTAAAAATATAAAATAACCCTATTTGACATACCATCTGTTTTGTTAGATAAGTCGTATATATAGATTATCATTTCAACCGGGTGAAAATATGGTATGGATCATTGTAATTTGTTTTCTTTAATTTACCCATAATATTACAGTATAGTGTCATGTCTTTTCATTAGATTATATATCAAATAATATACTATATGAACAGTATAGATCTAATAAAATATATTAGCAAATGATATTTAGTGTTCTTAATAATTGTATTGGTTATAAGCCCTATCTTATGACTATAATTATAAATATAATATTATGTTAATTATGACTGTCAGTCAGTGTCTTGACGTGAAGTGTAGAATTACTAACTAGGTAAGATAGTTAACCGAAACTAAAATAATTTTCGAATGATTGACTAATTTACAAATTGTAAAATGTTTACAATAGAGACGGAATCGCCATTAAATAAAGTTGTTAACCGGTAATTGATTACACTATCTCCCACGCAGAATCGGCTACGCTGCTTTAGCCTAGGCGACCAAAACACAAAAAGCAACCAGAGAAATAATAATTAGAGTTTTTCATTTACACAAATTGACCATTTAAACAATTTATCGCCTTCCTAGCTTCCTAGACCAATATAAAGCACACGGCCTACACATTAGCATACTGGCGTTAAAAAATGGGTGCATGACAATTAGTAATTATCACTGTTTGTTATTTAATTTTAGAATTGACCACTTTTTTTGTCTTGATGCACGAATATGAGCTTCGTCTGCGAGGATTTAGGCGCAATATGAGTGAATTTATTAGTAGTCTCTATAGGCGCCACAACAATATGCTTTATGTGTGTGTGTGTGTGTGTGTGTGTGTGTGTGTGTGTGTGTGTGTGTGTGTGTGTGTGTGTGTGTGTGTGTGTGTGTGTGTGTGTGTGTGTGTGTGTGTGTGTGTGTGTGTGTGTGTGTGTGTGTGTGTGTGTGTGTGTGTGTGTGTGTGTGTGTGTGTGTGTGTGTGTGTGTGTGTGTGTGTGTGTGTGTGTGTGTGTGTGTGTGTGTGTGTGGTGTGTGTGTGTGTGTGTGTGTGTGTGTGTGTGTGTGTGTGTGTGTGTGTGTGTGTGTGTGTGTGTGTGTGTGTGTGTGTGTGTGTGTGTGTGTGTGTGTGTGTGTGTGTGTGTGTGTGTGTGTGTGTGTGTGTGTGTGTGTGTGTGTGTGTGTGTGTGTGTGTGTGTGTGTGTGTGTGTGTGTGTGTGTGTGTGTGTGTGTGTGTGTGTGTGTGTGTGTGTGTGTGTGTGTTACTGACTAAATTAGTAATTATCCTATTAAAACAAACTTAACTAATCTTTTCTAATCTTTTGTCCGTTTACTTTACTATTCCTATAAACCCCATTAGTGTCTATAGGCTGGGAGAGCCTAATAGTCACTCCCCCTTGTTTACCCTGTGGTGCCCCGTGTCATGTGACAGCCAATGCAAATGGGTCATATCCAGTTTCCACTGGGGAGCAAGCACTGAAGATGTGATAACAGACTCTGTGTGTTTTACCGTGTTTTTGGGCACTCTCTTCACCTCCTTAATGAAAGAAACGGAACATGAAAGGTAGGTGGATTGATCCAGGAGATGCTTACAGCTGCTTTCATGCATTTATTCACTATTATTTATAGGCAAATTGACATTTAACTATGGTAAAGACTGTTACTTGAATTGTTGACAGTGGATGCGGAATTTCCTCAGCACTGGTATACAGATGTGTATTAGAACAAGTTGAATTATGTTGTGAGAAACAAATCGTTACACCATTATATGGCTACTAGATTATCTGTTAACGACATTGAGTCTTAATACTCAATAGGAGATGCTGGGTTGAAATGTTCCCCACCGAGATGTTAGCAGACAGTAGTCTGGGTTGATGGGTGTTGTGTAGCGGGGTCAATTTACGGACAGTCCTTGCACAGTGGGGATGGTCATTAATATCCCGTTGACCGTCAGTGGACTTTGGACCGACTGCCCACTGGATTGAGCAGGATAGCTGGCTAGTCTAATGAGAGAGAGAGAGAGAGAGAGAGAGAGAGAGAGAGAGAGAGAGAGAAGAGAGAGAGAGAGAGAAGAGAGAGAGAGAGAGAGAGAGAGAAGAGAGAGAGAGAAGAGAGAGAGAAGAGAGAGAGAGAGAGAGAGAGGCTATTAACCTTGTATTTTATGTTATTATGCTAGATATGCATGAGTTTATGTTCAGTAATTATTGTTTTAATCACTAAGTTGTTCTAACTAGTTACACTTGTTTTGCGAGGCTACACAAGCCAGAGTGTATGTGACACTTAGTAGATCTGTCATCTGCAGAGCTTGTATGAATGCACAGAGTGTTAACAGAGTGCTATCTTATCGCATTAATTATTGTTTATAGATTAATTATGTTAGCAGACATAAGATATCTAGTTATTCAATATTAGCTATTAGTTTACAGCTGATAATTGGTTGTAAATGGGGTAATGATAGACTTGTAATAATTGTTACCATGCTTGGCAATAGGACTGTTGCTTACTTGTTTACAGACAGCAAAGACATGTAGCATAGCTGTACATGTACTGAGCCGGTGCTCAGCTGCAGTAGTTTCTGCATTTCCTAGTTGGGGTGAGCACACATGATTGCATGCATGGATGTCATAATGTATTATTAATTGGTTAGGAACAATTACATGTTTTGCCATATGTTATGGAATTAATTTTAAGACGATACATATTGCTTGTGTTAGTAGTATTTGTCATTCATAAGTATTGATTATACCTTATGCATGGAAGGATATAATGTAGTAACATATACATTTAATTGTAGATGCATTATTAACTGAGTATTTACTTTCGATATATGTACGACATAATTAATTGGATTTATTACTGTGTTGATGTTACTTAGGATGCATTCGTTTCTCAACATTGGAGAGCGGTGTTTACATTAATATACATATGTGTTTATTGATGATAAGTCCGTCAAGGAGTTTTGCAGAGTTGATGTCTATTTACAAATATCACAGGAGCTAACCTGCTATTTGATATCTGTGATGATCTACAGGCAATTTACCTATATCAGTATTATGCAATGAATATTGTGTTTCCTGCTATTCCTGAATGATCTTATGTTACCTTGTAACACATGTAGTAATGATATTTTTTATGTTTACAGGTTTTATTTAGGTTTTGTTTATTTAACTTTCGTTCTTATTTCGTATTATTCGAACACACCACAATAAATGGTACAAGCAGTTACCGTGTTCTGTCTTCAATGATAAATCCCCCGTCTACAAAATGGTGTCAGAAGTGGGATTGAAGACGACGGGATGAAGCCGATGATATAAAACCCCAGCTAGGAGCCGCGACATCACGAGGAACCCGATCGTGGGCAGTGAAACAGCAACACCCTGCGGGCTGCGATGCTGGCACTGGACAAGCTTCGTGGACAGTGTCCGTGTGGATGACTGCGGGAGATCGTTCGTCGGGATCGTTCGTCGGGATCATTCGCTTCCGATCGTTCGTCGGGATCATTCGCTTCCGATCGTTCGTCGGGATCATTCGCTTCCAATCGTTCGTCGGGATCATCCGCTTCCGATTGAGAGACGTTTAATTCGGCAGAGCATTTGCTGAAGATCACGGTTAACGATCGTCATGGACAATGTTAATGTTTCTTTTTCAGCAATGTATCCTTGAACCGTGTGAATATATTTCTTTCAGCATTAGAGAAGACATGTCAAGTGTTGCCTGTGGTAACACTGGGAAGAATTTTCAAGTTTAATGTGTAGTAATTATCATGTGGAAGTTAGGTAATTGTACTGAGCAGGGATAACTATTTCACTAAACGGGTCTATAAGTGCATGAGCATGCTGTTGGTTGTTTCCTGGCATTAATCTACTGACAGTTCTAGGCAAGGGTAAGTCCGTTTGGGTTCTGGGTGTGACCGTTGCTTGGTTGTTATAGTTGTTCACTATAACTATCAGATTAGCCAATTTTTTTGTTGGAATTTTAATTCCTGTTCCCCGTGGTCTTGTGGTTGCCTGTGACGTAACATGGATGATCTGGAGGAACAGTTAGAGGTGCTGCGACTGCAGCTGGAGCAGTCCATGGCACAGACGACAGAGGCACACCAGGAGAAAGCTGCTGCTGAGTCTGAGTGGCAGGCACAGAAGTTACACCTGGAACAAGAGTTAGCCAGAAGTCACCAGAGCAGTAACTGGGAACCTGCAGCGGCCGCGCCTCAGCGCATCTATGTGCAGTGTGAACGCCGTATGCCAAAACTGGGTGGAAGACCACAGAAGCCAGAGGACCCGGACGTGGACGACTGGACCTCCGACATGGAGAACCATTTGCAGGCCAGTCCTTTATCGGATCGGGAGGGTTTAGACTTTGTAATGGACCACCTTACAGGACCAGCTGGGCAAGAGGTCAGGTTTAGAGAGCCGAGAACAGCTATGGAGGCGCTGCAGATTGTGAGACGTGTCTTTGGTGATGTGGACACAATGGGTGCAGCCCAAGAAGCTTTCTATACAAGAATTCAGCAGCCAGGAAAGACCCTGCTGGATTATTCCCTCGCGCTGGTGAAGCTATTTAGCAAACTCAGTAAGCGACAACCAAGTCTATCCCCACTGAGGAATGAGACCTTGAAGGGACGATTTACCTCAGGGGTTCGCGACGTATCTTTGCAACGCGAGATGCGCCGGCTGGAATTTGACGACTCAAGAATGTCGGTTGATAGCATAAATTATAACACAAAATAAATTTATATTAAAACATATACTAGTATATGTAATTATTGTTGGAGTACAATTATTACAACTATAATTCTCATTTCGATAAAAATGAACCAAATGCATTAATGGAACATATCATGACACTTTATTTATAATAGTTCAACATCCATTAGTAAATCAAACATATGCCTATATTCAAATGTATATAATGATTTGAGTGCTACAAACAGTTGTATTGTGAAAGAAACTCTTATGCAGAACAGAACTAATTATTATGTACAGTAATATGCAACTCATACACGATACAATGAAAATAACCTATTAACACAATACGTAAATATGTAATATTTACAAAACCTATAATGTTCATGTTTCAGTGCAAGGCACAGACAGCTTCATGCTGGACACAGGTGATGGGCAGGCTATGGCTCTGCCAGTGGATGATGCATGAGGTGAGCAATCTCAATTAATCTTTGATTCTCATATCTAATTAGCAATGTCAAACAGCTTATGTAAACATTGAGGGTTGCATCAAGCATCCTAATAATTGAAACTTCCCAGTATAAAAGAGAGAGAGAGAGAGCCATCATAAAAATAGCAGAGTGGGGGACTCAAGTTACAGGCAAGTGGCAAGCATCCATGACCAGGGCAATTATACTACAATAGCAATACACAAGAGCATGGTCAGCCCTAGAGTTGGTGGTGGACCAAGTTGGTGACTGGTAGAGTTACATAATAGGACAGAGGTCAATATCCACACTTTGTCACATCTACAATGATCTGTCACCTTCTAAATTCTAAACAATAATCATACTTACACATCACATACAAACACACACACACACACACACACACACACACACACACACACACACACACACACACACACACACACACACACACACACACACACACACACACACACACACACACACGTTGGTGTGTGGGAGTGTACATACATTTTTAATCTAGTGAACATCTTGTATATTATGTGAGTAAATAGCATGTTGGGTAAGACTGAACCATGGCGACATACAGGTATAGTGACTTTATTCTTCAGTTACAGAAAACATGATTGACTATGTCAATAATAAAGTACACGTACTAATTCTAATAAGTTACTAAAGGAACATGTTTTGGCATTCCAGATGTATCATCGTCTGTGATGCCTGCACCACTGCCAGAACCTCCACCACAGCCTGAGCCAGGTGCAAGCTGGTTTATGCAAGTGGAGCCACTAAAGCAGCAGTTAACTGCTACTTTGACAGCTATGTTGACACAGTGGGCATCTGTGTATGACGATTCCTGTTGATTCCGCGTGTTGAGGATCGTTGAGAGAATATATACCCACTGTCCCCAAGAAACACACCAGTCAATGATTTTCGTGGCGACTCGAATGCTGCAAACAGGTGCGATTCCCTCAGGATTCTGGAATCTTGCACTGAACCTGGCCACTTGGCAAATGGCAGTGCAGTTCATAATCCTCATGTCAGCATCACATATCAACTACAACAGAGACAGATGACACTCATTTAATGTGCATGTTTTTATACATGAGTCAATGTATTTTTTTAATACTTTATGTTGTGTAGTTATTACTAGTTTGTGCATGAAACAAAACCGTGTCTTTCTATTTTATTTATAAGTGGTCATTAGCACAGGGATGAAATAAAATTATTTCTTTTGTAACGGATGCATTTCAAACAGCACTTTATTGTTAAATTTAAATGACACAGTAAAATAGTACCTGAATGTTTTTGCATTTAAACACATTTATAGCATTAAACATGCACATACCAAAAGGTGAACATAGGTAAAAAGATCCAAGTATCCCACATAATTCCCTTGATCTGTCATAATAAAAACACCCTTTCCATTCAAGCAACAAACACCTAGCATGCAGGAATCTCTATATATACTATACTGTCCTCAAAGTGTAGCCATGTGTTATCTATCAGCTGCAAGGAGCACTTGAACAAACAATAGTAGGAGCTGGTGGCTGTGGGCAGGTGTCTGGTGTTACTAATTACACACGTTACCTGGAACTTCGCCTTGTGCCGGTCGGCTTGTTGTAGCTGTATCTACTCATGCATCCGAGCGACCAAAGCATTGGTCACACGGTAGATGGTTCGGGATGCGGTTGACTCGTCGATGCCGATGATCTCAGCCACCAAGTTCTAGAAACAAACTTGCATACATCCGCAAAGCCACTACAACTTGCAGAGTAGCCGGCAAGGGGCCTTGTCGCGTGTCGGGGTACTCTAAGTCGTCTCGCAGTTCATCCACGATTGTGAGGATATCGTGTCGGCGAAATCTAAACTTGTCCTATAATTCCACGTCGTCGTACATATCCAGTGGATTCTTCCTATCCCGGAATACCCGATTTCGCTTCAAATTCCTCCTGTGTTTACTTCTCCAAACTACCACGGCCGCCATTTTTCACCACCGCCTAAGAGTTACACCTCCTAGCTAGCGAGCCTAGAGATAGGCGGTCGAAGTGCGGGCAACAGCCTAAAATCGAGCCTATGCGGTGCTCATGCATACCGGATTAGCGAACTTGCGACCTCGCAACCGAGTTATACCCCGTTTCACGAGTTAGTCCCTGGCCATGCATACGGCCCCTGGATAGGAAAGGAAGTACCCAAAAAGATGGCTACTCATGACGCCATGAGTACCACTGTTGGAAGAGACCCGGATAACGCCACCATCCTCAAGAAGCTGGATGCTCAACAGCATCAACTACAGCATATGCAGGAGATGTTGACGAAGCAACAGCAACAGCTGGAAGGAGTCAGATCTTCCAGGAGCTGGGAGTCCCGCCGATCATTGAAGCGTGGCTACAATGCGGAAGGTAAGCGGATCTGCTATGTGTGTGGAGCAGTAGACCACATTAGCCCAAATTGTCCAAAGAAGGTGAGCGCGGGTAAACCGGGAAACTAGCTGCCTCCTCTGCACAGGTCCAGGTAGGGGGTGGCGAGCTAGACGACCCATCAGATGTTGAAGCAGTGATGGAGAAGGTCATCGGGAAATGTCCCGTGGTAGAGGTAGGGATGGGTGGATGTTCTGTGAAGTGCCTGTTGGACACAGGGGCAGAAGTATCCACCATCACCGAGAAATTCTTCACGAATCACCTGCTGCCACGGGGGCATATGATGAAGGACATCACAGGATGTATCACCATCACTGCCCCAAATGGGTTGCCAGTGCCCTATCTTGGATATGTCGAATGTGAACTTGTTATCATGGGACAGGTGTTCAAGGACATGGGTTTTCTTGTCACAAGAGACCTAGTGGACCCTGTCATGCGACAGCGGAGAGTTGAACGTCCCGGGATAATAGGTTGCAACATTCTACAACGAGTAGGTAGAACGCTATCATCAGAACTTGGGCCAGGTTACCTTGAGTCAATCAAGGTGAATGACAGTGGACCCAAGTGGGCTAGTGTGTTGTCACTTTTCACTGATCATAGCAATGACTTGAAACAGCGACATGTAAGATTAGCTGGGAAGAAGCCACACCTGTTACCTGCTGGATCAGCGGTGACGGTATTGGCTAATGTTGTAAAGCCAGTAGAGCTATGTCAGTTGTTGGTTGAACCACTCGATCACGGGTCTAGTGAGTTGCCAAACGGAGTTAGTTGGCTGATTTAATCACTTTATATATATTGATAGTTTGACATGATCCCTTAGCTCGTTTCCAACCATTTTTATTTTTTGGTAACGACACACGCCGCAGATCTTCTCTCGCAGTCGAGGAATGAGACAGATTGGACGTATTCTCTGTCAACTGCGTCAAGATGACGCGGCCCGCCAACCTCGTCCTCGTGTGTCACACATAGAGCAGACTGTAAAAACCCACCCGCTTAATATTTATACAATATAGCGTTATTAGTCTAGAAAGTATTACTTAACACAGAGGCAAAACCAGAGCAAGGCCAAAGCGGACACAAAGACCCCGACGGAAGATGCTCGCGACTATCCCTCCTTTTGTCTGTTCAAATTAAAACATGAATATGAGACTGAAGCTCCATATTACTCGAGACTATCAAAATTACCGGCATGTATTTAGAACTTTAAAATGTAGGAGCACTGGAGTGGACTGGCAACAGACACTCGGTGACTTCGATGTTACTAGTACTATGTTAACCTCTATTGCCAACGCAATGTATATCTTTTGAAATAATGTATACGAACGTGAACTTCAATTTGTGAATAAAATATCCGAGATCGAACCTGGAACGAGCGTCTGTCACTTTACCCTGAATCGGGGGTCAAACCGATTCTGGCGAGCGCACACGAGAAGAGAGAGACACACCCACACTCACACACTCACACTTATCCTGCGAAGTATCTTCCCCCCGCGCACGCGTCCCAATGGGGGTCGTTCTTTACAAAACGTCGTCAAACACCCTTTGACACCGACAGGGTAGGTCTAGTACGTCACTCATGTATACGTATCAACTTGGACACGTCCTGACGTGTTACTGGAGTGTGTGCACGGCTTGTAAAAGTGATTAATATATTTCTAACCACAGGGATCATGATTTGCGCCTGTGGTATACACTGGCGAGGAGACAAAATAAATAGTTCTGGATCTGAGGATCGGAACTTCAGCACCACTCTGTTTCCGCTGTCTCGAATGTTATCACCGGAACAGGTGGGATGCTGTTGAATTGTTTTCTGGACAAGATTTACTGGGGGCAGAACTATGTCCCAGTGACAGAGGAGTCGTTGTCCCCTCTCCCATTCCCGCCCCTGTGCCGTGGCCTAAAGACACTACCGTCATTTGTGGCATTGTTTATGTGGATAATTGCAAAAAGCTCAGAACTGATGCAGCACTACAGAGTTTGACGGATCCTCTACACCGTGGGACAAAGTCGGCATAGCCAGATTAGCATACACTGATCTCCCCTTTTGTCTGCTCAAATCTACTAACTCTCCTGTCTCACCCAGTTCCCACCCAGTCTCTCGTGATCGAGTACACTAACTGAAACAGCAATGTTTACATTAGAAACCACTCTAGCCGTTTGTTGTGCGTTGTGCGTGCGCCATAGATACGTGGAGTTCGCCTCCCGCACACGCGTCACGGTTCAATGATTTGTAGAGTTGTTTACATAGTAGGTCGTTCAAAGCAACACCAGCGACTTACCTACGGTGTTTCCGGCACAGGTATTTCAGGATTCATAAGACAGACTTTTCATGTGATGTATATAATAAGCAGGGTGCTATGAGTGTAAAGACAGCACATAAAATCGTTTCTAATCGGTACGTAAAGTGAATGTACTTCGGAGTTGTGCATATTAAGCAATGTCCTGGCGGTGTCTCAGACCGTGGTATGGCACCACGCACACACACGTATGCACGCACGCGCGAACATTCATGTGCATACATCACATAAACACACGACCCACAAACATGCAGATTTCGCACATTACTAGCTGCCGGATTGAATGTTACCCAGCTAATCTGAGATGGTGTTTAATGGAACATGTCAGCCTATATATATCAGTAAAGCTTTATGTGGCCCCCTGTGGACTGAAGACCAACCCCCGTTGAGAAAAGCTGTATACACTGTGTGTGTGTGTGTGTGTGTGTGTGTGTGTGTGTGTGTGGCGTGCGTGCGTGCGTGCGTGCGTGCGTGCATGGGTTTGTGTGAGTGGGTATGCATGTGTGTGTATACGTGTGCGTGCATGTGGTTCCAATAACCGGTCGTGCATGTATTTGTGTGTGCATGCATGTTTTGCGTGTGCATGTGTGTATGCACGTGTGTGTGCGTGCATGTGTAGACGTGTGGGTGCATGGTGTGGTCTGGGGGTGTGTCTTTGTAAGTGTGTTGTCTCTGATCCGATGAATTCAGCTGGTGATGTGTTTTCTCCCATTGTTTACCTGACGTTGTTGTAATAGCTTTATCTCAAGTGGTACATAATTTTGTGTAAATAAACAATATAGCATTGTATCCAAGTAATTGTAAAACTAAGATCCATGAGCAACATATGAGTTGTTAAATGTAACATTATGATTAATATTATTTTACTACTGTCATTCAGGTTAATTGAACTAAAATATACTTCAAATGAACTCTGAACTAAAAATAAACTCTCTGCATGGCAACACACGGCTGCTCCATGTCGTATAGGACTTGCAGAAAATGTGCTTACTCACGGCCTTATATAACTAGGTCCTAATACGTGCTTTCTTACATGTATAGGCCGACGTAAGACGTCACCAACTGCTTTGACAATGCCTGGTGACATTGAGACCAGGTGACATTGAGTGTCATACCTAAGCGGCCGCCCTGTGTATTAAAATCAGGTCAAGGCGGAGTTATTTTGCTGTGTGACACCTGTTAAACAAGTTGTCGATCTCTTCACCTGGTAAGTACAAATGTTTGAGCATTGACAAGTTTTTTCAAAATGTGATGTCCTAAGCAAATACTTGACAAGGTTGTGGCCTGACAGAGATAGAAAAGTGGTGTTTTTAAGGAGAGGAAACTCACAGTCTAACTCATTACGTGAATATCTCTTGGGGAAGTGGGTGTGACCCTCAATTAGGTATGTGTCGGTTTTCACGTTTGAGTGTAGTAAATATCCTTAGTTTATAATATGCAGTTAAATTACAAATCTTCAGGCCATTTGAAGTTTACGTACATTTAAGTTAAATAACCCACGTAAGTAATGAAACTAAGCTCTCAGTGAGTGTGACAGGTACAATTGTATGCCCACTTAGCAGTGAAAGCACCTGTTGTATTTGGCGTCACTCAACGTCATTCAGCCATCAGATTAAGTCTGTGTTACAGAGTAGATAGTTAGTGATTTCACACATACGTTAATTACATAGATAGCTTAGTATTTCATTTATTGTTGCCAAACTTTGGGATCAAGAATATTGTCTATTTGCCATTAGTCTGTCAGTGTCAGTCATTGACATTCATTAATGTGCCCTCAGCAAGTCAAGTTAATTTTAGGGTTTACCTGACTGTCTACCTGACTTGACAGATTCAGCGTCAGTCAAGTAGGATCCCAATGAGTCAGGAGTACTTTGTCCTGTTAGTGAAATAAATGTATCAAATAAAATCATGGAAGAAAGTCACAGGAAATAATGTGATATGGATAAAAATGACACTAAATATATGCAAACATAATTTCCTATTGATGATTTCCTCATTATAAAAGACTTCTGGGTTGTCAGGTCTAGATCTACGAGGTATGTGTATCTATAGTGCCACCTGGTGTGTGATGGTCACTTGAGACATTACGATTTGTTGTGGAGTGAGAAGAGTTGTGGCACAAGATGTACGTGTTTAACAATTGGACTATTTTATTTAGATAGATGTCAAATTGACATATATCTTTTCCAGGAATACATCGTCTTTGCCATGGGCTGAAGGTAGAAGTCAGGTACTGTTGGGTTCAGTCAAGGCCTACCCAGTAAGTGAACTCTATTTTTGTTTTTATGATCTGTATACTATATCTAATTATCCACAAGTTAGCTTGATCATATAATTGTTGAAGCTTCAAGATTTTAAATGTAATTGCTTGCAACACAATGTTTTTTATTCATATTTTAATCACACAATCATTTCATGTGCAATGTAGTTAATTTCAAATAATGTCATGCATCTGTTGTCGAGATATCCAATTTTTATTACAAGCAACATGCAGCATAATTTATGGTTCGCCGGCGCCATCTTCAAATTGTCTGCATACAGCAGGGTGTAAATAAGAAAGCTCTCTACCCAGTAAGCTGAACTTATACCAGCAATGCAAACAGTATGTCATGTTTTTGCTGGGAGTTTAAGGCAATACGGAACGGTGAAATAAATTTTTATTATTTTTGATCAGATCTTGCTGTAATTTGCATACAGTGATATATAAATTGCAGTGGGAATGTGGAAAAAAGAACAATAAAATTGACGTACCCATGACCCTCATCCCCCCCCCCACATTAAATGTTAATGGTATCAGCTCGAAGGATAGATCTTGACAATGACCAGGCCAAAATCAGTGTAACTTTGTGTGTATATAACTAAAATATACCTGCTTTTAGTAACATAATTAGTTTTTGGATATCTTATCTAGTTGTTTTAGGATTTATTTTTGGAGTGGGGTAAAAATAATACAAATGAAATGTGATTATTTTATCGTCACAAATTCACCTTACTGTTTTTTTGACAAATATGCTTCTGTTACTATATGTGGAACTATGGCATGGACAAAGTCTGAAAAATTCAAAAGATTCTGTCAATAAATAGCCGAGATCCACTCAACTGATTGAGCAGGCCCATCAAAATAAGTATAATAGAGAAAAACAACGTAGAAGTTTGGGAACAATTCAATCGTGTAATTTCATAACTAAAATTGAACATAGTCATCAAATTGCACAAACAAATACTACAGTTTACAATAATCAGGAACATGTAAAATACAACAGATTACAACTGTAAAGTGGAAAATAAGACCTCATCATACCTCCACATACCACAAACGAATACATTACACAAAAACGTATAGCATGTCAACCACTGGAACAACATAGAATGTCATTGTTATTAGATGTAATGTTCTGTTGCATCAGTGTCACTGTGGAAGAGCATCGAGAATGCTCCAGCAGCATAGTCTGTTGACGCACTAGCTGCAGCGCGGCGAGCGAAACGTCGAGATCGACGAGCTTCCTTTGTAGCTGCCATCTTCTGGCGCTTGGCCTGGCTCAAGCGTTGACCATCTGATTTTCGTGCAGATGAAAGCAGGTGTGCACCTGATGGCACATGCATGCGTCACACAAGTACCTCATTGAGGACTCGACCCCGCAGTTGAACTCAGCGATGGAGCTGCATGTGGCAGAAAGAACACGCTCTAGTATAAACGAAGTTCGTCTTCGGACACTTTGTCCACACTTTCGAGTGTAGAGACTCGTTGACATTTTGGGTTTTGCCAAGCAGGCATCGAATCAGGAGGTCATCATGGGCCAGTCGGGTATAGACAGGCTTCACATGCTGCGCCATTTCTGCAGACAGGGGTGTGTGCACATTCACACGATGCAGACCAGGCTCCTGCCCGGTGGCCAGTGCTTTCTGGTAGAAGCACCAACTGTCTCGGCCCACCGGGCAGCGGCCATGCTGGGGGTTCTCATCGGTTGATACTGCATGGTCGAATGTCGCCAGCACAGCATTCTGCATTGCTCGTAAGTCGCCTGTGTGAGCACGTATGGCCAAGCCATAGTATGCTTGCAGACTATCTATAGTCTTCTGCTTCAGCTTTCCGTGCCCCTTGCCTCCCAAAGTGACGCCAGCTTTCTTTCCGGATGTTGCCAGTTTCCGAAGTGCGGTGCCAAGTCGTTTGGCGACGTGGTTGACGCATTCTTCTTTTCGTAGTTCCACGTCGCCATACACATGCTAACTTGTGAGATGGTTGAAAGTCTTGGTATCGCCGTCCGAGAGCATCGTTGTGTATCTAAAGCCACGGTTCAGTGATCGAGTCCATAGATGCTCTGCAGCATGAGCTTCCATGTCGCTAGATGCCCCCTGGTAGTTGCGATTGCACTCCGGCTCATGTGTGTCGAACCACTCTCGGAAAGCTGCAGTGGCCATGCCGCCATACTGAGCACTTGGGTAGGCACACAATACAATGACATGACTTATAAGTCCAACACAAGTCCTGTCAGGACATCAACAACACACAACCGATGCAGTACAAGGACTTGTGGCCACGTATCATCCATGACCCATCGTAGCTGACGGTCAAGTCAATGGGCTCGTCATCGCCAATTGATGGGTCAAGTGCACGGTAGACGCGACGGACAACTTGTGCAGCTTCGTGGAACACCCGGGTAACAACGATCTTGTTGGCCTCGCAGATTGCACGTACATGCTTCGCAAATGTCTTGTGGCTGAGAGGTCTCATGTCTAGGAAGCGACAAAGTCTCACAAGGCCTGCGTGCCCAACTCCCATGTCCATGGATGCTGCAACAGCCTGTCGCACCACTACGAACGGAACGTTTCCAGAAGTAGAGCCATCAAGTCGGTTGCAGGAGAGGGTTTTATTGATCACGGCTCCACATTCAGTGCAGCAGGTTTCCATCGCACACACAAGCCCCAGCTGATGATCACCGGTATGAATTACAAGTGAAGCCGCTCCACATTGCAGACACAACAAGCCCTTGACCAGGGCCGACAGCATAGAGCATCGTGTGATGACGGTAGTGATGATGCCTTGCTCCACTGTTTCATCAGCATCCATGTCATCGAACGCAGACCTATAGCCAACTTCCTCTCTGTTGCAGATGGAGAAGGTGGGGGGGGGGGCGCAGTATCGTTCACCTTAAAAAATAAATATTAGAACAATGTGCCTTATTTTGTGGAGCATGCATTTGCATTGAACACCTATTCAAATACACATAGCATAAGTGGGATGTTCAAAATGCACATTATAACAGCCCACTGTTCAATTCCATTGACAATCACAATACCAATACAACTGAACAAGGGGGCGGTAGCAGTGGCAGTAGCTGCAGCTCAAAATATAATAGCACAAAGTTGCAAGGATCAAACAAACCGAGGAAGTTTCAAAATAAATGCCAAACCTTATCCTTGAGGCTGAACTAACTGGCTTTGCAGTGAGTGCAAGTACTGAAGTAGGTCTAATACTTTTGTTTACCTTAGTTTTGACTACTACTAGTACTAACTAGCGTAACGTTGACATTGTAACGTGACATAATTATATCCTTCACAATGCTTCTACAATATACAACATGCTGTCATGTATAAATATTTAGTAAGAGTGAACTCAATTGACTGTTGTTGGGTGTTGCTTGTGCCAGGCTCAAAGAGAATTGATCCGGGTGAATCGGTCGAAGGCGTAGAAACTGGGGCCCCTAGAAACTGGGTCACTGACTGACGCCGCCGAAGAATCGCTTGTTTGTTTCCTCGGTGCAGCCCGTGCTTTGCGAAGCTGCTGTCGCCTACGGTTACTACCTTTCCCAAAACTGAATTCAGTTTTCTTTATTTTCTCCTCCGGCATCATCAAGCAGTAAAATTACTTTTACGGTTGTGAATAAAAACGGCGTTGAGCAATGGCGAACTGTAAGGAATTTCCTTTGTGCCGGCTTTCCCGGCCGACAGCCAATCAGCGCGCCCCACTTGGGGGAGTGTCCATGGTTGACCAATCATAGCGACGGTATCACTCCACAGGGCGGTCCACTTTACGTCAAAATGCTCCAAATCTACCAGGGATTTTACAGAACCACTGCTACCACGATGCACTGCGAAAGTGAAGCTACAAGTGCATACCAAATAATAATGTTGGGGTGTTGACAAAGATGGCGGAGCATGCCGCCGCTAAAAGTGTCGTATTTTTCGATCGCGGTTGCGTAAGATTATCACTCTAAGACGATGGGCCTGTTATAAATGTTTGTTTTTGTTGCATTTGAAGAATGTATCCAGATGTACACAACACAGTGATAGACAGTTAGATAATAAAGATATATTAATATGACAAAAATCGAAAATTAAAAAATTTGTTTTTTTGTTTTTTTACGGTATCGTATCAATTTTAATCAATCTATAGTAGTGACACCTCGTGAGCTTCTGAATCCTCAATATATCAACAATCATTGGATTCAGGAATGTTATGTTAATACAGTGTCAATCTATAGATCATAATGTCAATGTTCAAATGAAACAATTGACCGTTTTAACAAATGAATGTGTATTCAATATGTATTTAATTAATTATCCAAAGTTAATAAAATGAACAGTAGATCACGTTACTCCAGTGACTGTTAGAAATGGTGTATCCATCACAGATGTCTGGATGTCTGTCTATCGTTTGTTCCACTTCGCTATCCTTCTGTTCCCGTTAACCTTGCTCGACAAATGGAGTCAGACCACATTTGCATTTTCCATAGGCGACCATTATAACGTTTCCTTCATTTCCTACTAATCTTGATGAGCTCTGTTATTGACAATTTCACAGCATATTTACCCTCCATAGACAGATGTTCTGTGAACAATTTGTGAAATTTTAATACCTCAGGCTCCCACAAACTTCTTTCAAACCTTACACCCCTCCATTTCTGCTTGAACCACCCACGGATTGCCCCTGATTACATTACCAACCAAAATGACAACGTACTGTATTAATTCGCAGAAATGCACCGACTGACAGCTGTCATAATTTGACAGCTCTGATGCCACGCTGCACGAAAACATCATTTCTAATCCCTCCACACTACATAATTATGTGCTCACAGAAATTCAGACAGCCTGCATAATGCTGCTTTTAAAGTGTACTCTTTGGTCGGGGAATGGCGGATGAGCTTCTTACTGTGGTCTTACATCAAATCGATTGGCCGAAAACGTCAAAAGTTCACAAATGTTAGTAATACATCAAGAATGACGGGGAATGGCGAATGAGCACCTTATTGTTGTCTTACATCAAATTACATGGACACCCAAGGATTGAAGGTTGTCTTACAGTGTAGTGGAGTAGTGTAGCGACACCTATCTACCATTTGTGAAGACAAATGTGTCGTTTTTGCTGAGGTACTGAGTTCACATAGAATCTCAAATTTCTCACGAAAGTAGTTCCAATAGGGTTCTGAGAGTTTTTTTAAAAATTCCTTATATCACTTTATCTCTAAGGTGAATCTACTGAGTACATGTTGGTACATTAGTGAAAACATTTGGGCAACTTTAACTACAACAATTGACATTTCTGTGACTATTTGAAGTTACGGTTGCTTTGGCACTATCACCATTCGTCTGCACACATTCCCACACACTTGAAATAACTATTTAGTACTGATTTAATTGATGAACTTTATGTTGTATGAATATGCAACATATTTGATAATGTCAATAAGTCATAAATATGTCTTAATATATTTACTTTATTTCATGGTGAAGCACCCTCGACTAGAGCATTTTTTCAACTACTCTGTGTGATTTTTGCGTAATGGCATGTTTTCTTTATAAAAGGCATGCAATAATATGCCTAAACATTATTCCCATAGCTTCAAAAGGTTAATTTATATGGCCACTTTAATATTGCAGAGGGACTATGATGGGCATTTATAGTTCCAATAATATAGAATATAATGTTATAACCCATTGCCATCATTGTGCAGCCATAGTGTCCCGTGGTTGGGCGAACGCCTCACCATGCTGCTTCCACATCTGGTTATCTTGCGCTATCCTCTTTCAGATGGTACCCTTCCAGTAGTCATTTAGTTCGTCTCTCTATCGTCTCAGTCTAGGCCGGTCTTCATTTCGTAGGGTCCCCATGTGGTGATACAGACTCAGTTTTTTCTTCTGACTTGTTCAGTCACATGATTCACGTATGTGACCTTTGTCCTTTCTTTTAACCAGATGTTTGTTTTTCAGTCCCGGTATGTGATGTTTAACATATTCCTTTCCATCTTTGTTTGTGCGGCTGCTAGCTTGTTCTTTATTTGCCTGGTGAGTGCCCATGTGTCCGCGCCATATGTCATTGCTGGAATTATGCATGAGTTGTAGACTTGTCTCTTCAAGCATGTTCCAGTGTTACCCTTAAAGATGTCGCGATGCTAGGTGAATGCTGTCCATCCGGCCAAAACTCTTCTTTGAATCTCCTTGACTTGGTTTTCTCTCTGGTGCTGTATTTCTGTCTCAGGTAGTTATAGCTACTCAAAGCAAATACATTTTGTTTTAACGTATTATGTATATCAGTAACAGTGCACAACCTTTGGTTACAATGCAGCCTGTACTGTGGTGATAATACATATCTGTTTAGTTTGGAACTACTTTAAGCTACCTATAGCAATGCTAATGCCTAAAAAGTATAAGAATATGACCATTATATTGGCCACAATGTTGTGGCTTCACAACGTACGAAAGCGGGTATCCACTGAAAACCCTGACCTAGACGAATCTATGGTAACAAAACCTGTTGGCACCACTTTCGTGAAAAATGACCATGTGATTGTGTATGGACTTCTTCATTATTGTACATGCGTGCATTGATGAGTAGTTGTCAGCGTACACGGGGAGGGAGTGAACATGACAAGTCAACATGTGTCTTTACATGGTCAATACATATGTGTGTGTTTCTGTGTGTGTGTGTGTGCGCGCGCGCGCGTGCGCGTGCGCGTGCGCGTGCGCGTGCGTGTGGTGATACAGTCAGTCAGTCAGTCAGTCAGTCAGTCAGTCAGTCAGTCAGTCAGTCAGTCAGTCAGTCAGTCAGTCAGTCAGTCAGTCAGTCAGTCAGTCAGTCAGTCAGTCAGTCAGCCAGCCAGCCAGCCAGCCAGCCAGCCAGCCAGCCAGTCAGTGAATGTGCTTGGGTGTGAATATACCGTATATGCCATGAGTACTGTTAATGAAAATAACACCCATATTCATGTTCATATATAAATGTGATACTGTTTCAGTTCGGCCATGGGGAAGAGCCTTGGCAAGAGCTATGTGCTCCGCGACAAGCCACCAGAAGGAGCCACCTGCCTGCGGAGAGTGCCATTGAGAGTGGCACTGGCGAGAACAGCACCGGGTGTGGCACAAAAACATAGCATGGCACCAGAGCCGACAACACTGTGCGTAGCACCGATGGCGTCTGCAAGGAGTGTGGCACCTGTGACGTCTACACAGAGCGTGGCACCTGTGACGTCTACACGGAGTGTGGCACCTGTGATGTCTACACAGGGTGTGGCACCCGTGACGTCTACACAGAGTGTGGCTCCTGTGACGTCTACACAGAATGTGGCTCCTTTGACATCTACACAGAGTGTGGCTCCTGTGATGTCTACACAGAATGTGGCTCCTGTGATGTCTACACAGAATGTGGCTCCTGTGATGTCTACACAGACTGTGGCTCCTGTGACGTATACACAGACTGTGGCTCCTGTGATGTCTACACAGAGTGTGGCTCCTGTGACATCTACACAGACTGTGGCACATGTGACGTCTACACAGAGTGTGGCACCAGTGTCGTCTACACAGAGTGTGGCACCTGTGACGTCTACACAGAGTGTGGCTCCTGTGACGTCTACACAGACTGTGGCACCTGTGACGTCTACACAGAGTGTGGCATCTGTGACGTCTACACAGAGAGTGGCTCCAGTGAAGTTTACACAGAGTGTGTCACCAGTAACAACAATACAGAGCGTGGCACCGACAACGACGACACCAAACGTGGCACCGACAATGACGATAGCAAACGTGGCACCGACTCAGCCTGTTCCACCTGCTCTTTCTGGGTTAGTTCCTCCTACTGAGGTCGGTGACTTGAATGACAAGGACTACATACTTTTAAAATATTTATTAAAGAATATATGGTAATAAAACCTGTTGGCACAACTTTCTTGAGAAATGACCAAGTGATTGTGTAATTGTTCATTATTGTACATGCGTGCATTGGTGAATACTTGTCAGCGTACAAGTGCAGGGAGTGAACATGACAAGTGAACATGTGTCTTTACATGGGTAATACGTGTGTGTGTGTGTGTGTGTGTGTGTGTGTGTGTGTGTGTGTGTGTGTGTGTGTGTGTGTGTGAGTGAGTGAGTGAGTGAGTGAGTGAGTGAGTGAGTGAGTGAGTGAGTGAGTGAGTGAGTGAGTGAGTGAGTGAGTGAGTGAATGTGCTTGGGTGTGAATATACTGTATATGCCATGAGTACAGTTCATGAAAATAACACCCATATTCATGTTCATATATAAATGTGATACTGTTTCAGTTCGGCCATGGGGAAGAGCCTTGGCAAGAGCTATGTGCCCCGCAACAAGCCACCAGAAGGAGCCACCTGCCTGCGGAGAGTGCCATTGAGAATGACACTGGCGAAAACAGCACCGGGTGTGGCAAAAACACATAGGATGGCACTAGACCCGACAACACTGTGCGTGGCACCGATGACGTCTGCAAAGAGAGTGGCATCTGTGACGTCTACACAGAGCGTGGCACCTGTGACGTCTTCACAGAGCGTGGCACCTGTGACGTCTACACGGAGTGTGGCTCCTGTGACGTCCACACAGAGTGTGGCACCTGTGACGTCTACACAGAGTGTAGCTCCTGTGACGTCTACACAGAGCGTGGCACCTGTGACGTCTACACAGAGTGTGGCACCTGTGACGTCTACACAGAGTGTGGCACCAGTGATGTCTACACAGAGGGTGGCATCTGTGACGTCTTCGCAAAGTGTGACACCTGTGACGTCTACACAGAGCGTGGCACCTGTGATGTCTACACAGAGTGTGGCACCTGTGACGTCTACACAGAGTGTGGCACCTATGACGTCTACACAGAGTTTCGCACCTGTGACGTGTACTCAGAGTTTGGCACCAGTTAAGTCTACACAGACTTTGGCACATGTGACGTCTACACAGGCTGTGGCACGTGTGACGTCTACACAGAGTGTGGCACCAGTGACGTCTACACAGACTGTGGCACCTGTGACGTCTACACAGAGTGTGGCACCTGTGAAGTTTACACAGGGTGTGGCACCAGTGACAACAATACAGAGCGTGGCACCGACAACGACGACACCAAACGTGGCACCGACAATGACGATAGCAAACGTGGCACCGACTCAGTCTGTTCCACCTGCTCTTTCTGGGTTAGTTTATCCTACTGAGGTCGGTGACTTGAATGACAAGGACTACATACTTTTAACACATTTATTAAAGAATATATGGTAATAAGACACAACTTTCTTGAGAAATGACCAAGTGATTGTGTGTACTTGGTCATTATTGTACATACGTGAATTGGTGAATACTTGTCAGCGTACAAGGGCAGGGAGTGAACATGACAAGTGAACAAGTGTCTGAGTGAGTGAGTCAGTGAATGTGCTTGGGTGTGAATATACCGTATATGCCATGAGTATTGTTAATGAAAATAACACCCATATTCATATATAAATGTGTTACTGTTTCAGTTTGGCCATGGTGAAGGGCCTTGGCAAGAGCTATGTGCTTCGCAACAAGCCACCAGAAGGAGCCACCTGCCTGCGGAGAGTGCCATTGAGAGTGGCACTGGCGAGAACAGCACCGGGTGTGGCACAAAAACATAGAATGGCACCAGAGCCGACAACACTGTGCGTGGCACCGATGACGTCTGCAAGGAGTGTGGCACCTGTGACGTCTACACAGAGCGTGGCACCTGTGACGTCTACACAGAGCGTGGCACCTGTGACTACTACACAGAGCGTGGCACCTGTGACGTCTACACAGAGCGTGGCACCAGTGACGTCTACACAGACTGTGGCACCTGTGACGTCTACACAGAGTGTGGCACCAGTGAAGTTTACACAGGGTGTGGCACCAGTGACAACAATACAGAGCGTGGCACCGACAACGACGACACCAAACGTGGCACCGACAATGACGATAGCAAACGTGGCACCGACTCAGTCTGTTCCACCTGCTCTTTCTGGGTTAGTTTATCCTACTGAGGTCGGTGACTTGAATGACAAGGACTACATACTTTTAACACATTTATTAAAGAATATATGGTAATAAGACACAACTTTCTTGAGAAATGACCAAGTGATTGTGTGTACTTGGTCATTATTGTACATACGTGAATTGGTGAATACTTGTCAGCGTACAAGGGCAGGGAGTGAACATGACAAGTGAACAAGTGTCTGAGTGAGTGAGTCAGTGAATGTGCTTGGGTGTGAATATACCGTATATGTGCTTGGGTGTGAATATACCGTATATGCCATGAGTATTGTTAATGAAAATAACACCCATATTCATATATAAATGTGATACTGTTTCAGTTTGGCCATGGTGAAGGGCCTTGGCAAGAGCTATGTGCTTCGCAACAAGCCACCAGAAGGAGCCACCTGCCTGCGGAGAGTGCCATTGAGAGTGGCACTGGCGAGAACAGCACCGGGTGTGGCACAGAAACATAGAATGGCACCAGAGCCGACAACACTGTGCGTGGCACCGATGACGTCTGCAAGGAGTGTGGCACCTGTGACGTCTACACAGAGCGTGGCACCTGTGACGTCTACACAGAGCGTGGCACCTGTGACTACTACACAGAGCGTGGCACCTGTGACGTCTACACAGAGCGTGGCACCTGTGACGTCTACACAGAGGGTGGCACATGGGACGTCTACACAGAGTGTGGCTCCAGTGATGTCTACACAGTGTCTGTTACCTGTGACGTCTACACAGAGTGTGGCTCCAGTGATGTCTACACAGTGTCTGTTACCTGTGACGTCTACACAGGGTGTGGCACCAGTGACGTCTGCACAGAGTGTGCCAACTGTGACGTCTACACAGAGTACATCACCAGTGACCTCTACCCAGAGCATGGCACCAGTGACGTCTGCACAGAGTGTGCCACCTGTGACGTCTACACAGAGCGTGGCACCTGTCACCTCTACCCAGAGCATGGCACCAGTGATGTCTGCACAAATCATGGCACCTGTGACGTCTACACAAGGTATGACACCTGTGACGTCTACACAGAGCGTGGCACCTGTGACGTCTACACAGGGTGTGGCACCTGTGACGTCTACACAGGGTGTGGCACCTGTGATGTCTACACAGGGTGTGGCACCTGTGACGTCTACACAGAGGGTGGCACATGTGACGTCTACATATAGTGTGGCTCCAGTGATGTCTACACAGTGTCTGTTACCTGTGACGTCTACACAGGGTGTGGCACCAGTGACGTCTGCACAGAGTGTGCCAACTGTGACGTCTACACAGAGTACATCACCAGTGACCTCTACCCAGAGCATGGCCCCAGTGACGTCTGCACAGAGTGTGCCACCTGTGACGTCTACACAGAGCGTGGCACCTGTCACCTCTACCCAGAGCATGGCACCAGTGACGTCTGCACAGATCATGTCACCTGTGACGTCTACACAAGGTGTGACACCTGTGACGTCTACACAGAGCGTGGCACCTGTGACGTCTACACAGGGTGTGGCACCTGTGACGTCTACACAGGGTGTGGCACCTGTGACGTCTACACAGAGTGTGCCACCTGTGACGTCTACACAGAGCGTGGCACCTGTCACCTCTACCCAGAGCATGGCACCAGTGACGTCTGCACAGAGCATGGCACCTGTGACGTCTACACAAGGTGTGACACCTGTGACGTCTACACAGAGCGTGGCACCTGTGACGTCTACACAGGGTGTGGCACCTGTGACGTTTACACAGGGTGTGGCACCTGTGACGTCTACACAGAGCGTGGCACCTGTGACGTCTACACAGGGTGTGGCACCTGTGACGTTTACACAGGGTGTGGCACCTGTGACGTCTACACCGGGTGTGGCACCTGTCATGTCTACACAGAGCATAGCAACTGTGACGTCTACACAGAGCATAGCACCTGTGACGTCTACACAGAGTGTGGCACCTGTGACAACAATACAGAGTATGGCAACGACAAACGTGGCACCGACTCCACCTGCTCTTCATGGGTCAGTTCCTTCTACTGTGGTCGGTGTCTTGAATGACAAGGACTACATTCGGTGGCTGAAGGGAACTCATGCACTGAGATTGACCATTGACGTATTAAGGCACTTCTGTGACAGAGAGATGAAGACTCTTCATCAAACACTTCTGGGTCGATGCGGTGGAGCAACAACTTGCACTAGTAGTCAGTGCACACTTGATGCCAGAGGTCGTTTGGTCAACCTTTGTCTTGTGTGTACACGATGGTGGACTGAGATTCAGACACACCGCACAGTGCGAACCAGAGGAACCACCAGGCTAACACCAAAGAATGCAGACTTCCGTCTGTGGCCGCTGCAACATTGGCAGGTTGCAAAGGTGTTCATGGGTGTAGGACAAGACCCATCAAGTGTCAACGCTGCAGACACAGACGCATCAGGAGTTATGCAGCTCATTACAAATTGCTCGCACTTTGGCAGTATTGTCGACATGATTCGAGTTGATGCTGTGAGTATAATAGTATAATATATAATTTATGTATTAAAGTTTATAATATATGTGGGTCATTCTAAGTGAATGCAAAAAAAATTCAGAAATTGGTTACTCTCATCTCTGAGATTTTTTGAACAAATCAGTCATGTGAGAGCGTTTGGTAAGACTGGCAAGAATCCAAAATTTGAGCATTCTACCTTAGATAGTATTCAATTAACGGTAGTTTTAAATTTTTGACTTAGGACATTTTTCGATAGCGACCACTCGTTTTGAATGACCTTTTTTAGGTACGGATCGGTTCTGATTAAAATGTACCTGCAATGAACAATTACCTGGCCAATGTGTCCAGCGACCAAACAAACTGTTCATGCGATCATTGTTTTCACCTGCTAGCAGCTAAACTGCGATATGTCATCCAACAATTAAGCAGTCTTAACGTTCATTCAGCATTAAATAATATCACTAAAATTATAACATAGTAAATATAGCCAATAAAGATAGGTTCTTATATAGCACAATGTCTAATCCTCAGGATTGCTCAAAGCGCTTTACACATTACTCCCTGGCGCCACACCATATCAACTTATCTGGGAAGCATCCAGCCATGCTGGCAGTTAATACACAAAGACTTCGTACAAATATCCGCTACTGTCTACTACACCATTGTAATGACAGTGTCTAGCATTCTTTAAAATAGTATACGTCTTCAAATGGAGCATCATTTATTTGGTATGTGAGAGAAACGAAAGTTACAACGAATGTAGGGCCTAATGCGTGTTGATTCACTCATATTATCGCCCGAAATATAGGGCCTAACTTTGTGTTATACAGGGACCATTTGTCTGTTTAAACATGTTTTACAAGTACGGAAATTACGTTTTGATTAACAATGACCCATCTTGTAAACAATATTGCTATAAACAGCCTGCACGAGTACCTAAATCCATAGCTCAATTAATTTCAGGTTGAAATGCCACACTGTGTTTAACAAATACATTTTGTTACAGTGCAGCATTTTTGTTGTGTGGTGTCGGTGATGACCATAACGTAAAAATCGACAGTATGGCAGAGTGTCTGATTCTGTCCCTCGTTCCACTTTGAAAAAAATAGCAAATTCTTTGCCCTCATTGCTGCATAGGCCTTTAAAAGATTGTCAAACCCTTTGCTCATCTTTGTCGTGTATGGCTCAGTCCTGCATTTCTCCCTTTGTTATGTTGTTGAGATCGGCATCGTTCAGTACAAAGAACGTACCCAGGGCAGGGCATAAGCATTTAGTTTGCTGTTTTGTTTTAAAATGACATATTATTATTTAAAGAATTCACCAACAGAGACTATTCCAGAATCGTAGTATTGACAAACATTTGTCACATAGTGCGCGCATGCGCAAAAAGTTTGATGTGTAGTGTGAGCAGTCCACTGATATTTATCTTTTGTTGTTCAATTGCTGAACTAAAATGTGTTGTGTGGTGTACGACAGGTTTTTAGACATTTAACGTTTTGTGACTATAGTGCTCCTAAACATATGTAACTACAGGTCAGTTACTAATCTCTTTGTGAGGTATGGGGATGACATGTTGCTGAATATATCAGCCAGGTGCCGGTGTTTGCTGATTTCACCTTCTGGTGTGACGTTGTTATCAATCTTTCTTCTAAGACAAAGAATTTGCTACAAACTATGATGACTGGAGTGTTAAGTGTTGTAATCATCGCAGACTTCAGAGAAATCTACTCTTCCATCTTTAACATAACAACGACCCATTAGTACCCGGATGCCGGTTATGATATTAATATTACAAAATCTGCCTCCGTCTATGACATACTGTTGCTGGGTACTTGAGCTTTCATGGCCCTGGCACTATACAAAATCCCTGTATTTACCATTGTATTGCATTTTTTTTATTAAGTACTTTATTAAAACAATTCACCAGTATAGTAGAGTCTATTTTCTCATTACAAACGAAATGCTAAAAACTTCATCACAAAGTGCAAGGATTATAATGTAATAATAATAATATGCAAACAGACACATAACTATACATCTAAATTTCTAATATGTTATGCCATGAGATGTGTCATTTCGTTTTGGTCTGTTTGTTCATAAACTATGGTCCTCCACAATCCTCTAATCTACATTTACGTCCATTTTCACAAATTCTTATTGTGTTGGTCATCTCCATTCTTTCATACTTTATCATACAAGATCAGATGAAATTACGTGTAACCAATCATATTGAATTGAACCATTTCAGTCCTACACCCCTTGTCTGCTGTAAGTTCCTGTAACCACTGAGTACAGCATTCCCAGTGAAGTGCAGAAAAATTGACAACCTCCTTTCAAGTCAACATTTGATAATCAAATATGCATTTTATGAATAGGGATGTTATATATTTTCAGAAAGTACGATAATCAGCGAGTAAAATGAGCTGTACTATATTACACTGACAACAGGGAACACTGATCTTGCACCACTTTTATTCTGTAACTTATCCTCACTGGCATCCGAGTATCGATCAACAGTAATTGGCCAGTTTCGTTGTTAAGTTTGCCAACATCATCGTACTTTCGATAGTAATCATCATCCGATATAGTTTCTTCGCCAAAACGATCACATAAGGCATCCAAAATATATGATTGCCTTCCGTCATTGTAGCTACCACAGGTTTGGATAATCCATCTTCAAAACCCCCAAAAAATCAGTAAACTGTTGGTGAGCGATAATAAACTACAACAATGATTAAATGCAGAATTAGATCAGCTTGGCCACTCTATACAACAAGCTTTGAATGGTAAAGCTTGCCTAAATCTCAATAGAGGCCTACCATACCAAAGTGTCACAAACGGTGATGCCGTTAAACACACATCCTGTACGGAAATGGTTAATAAATGTTTACGAGAAACATTGATTTTAGGTAAGGCAGAGACGAAATGAGCTGATGCACTCGAGTACTATGAAGTTGAAAGCGAGTGAACTGTCTGATTTTCATGCAGACGATGAAAGACATGCTCCGTGACCACCATCAGGGAACACAGTGACCCGGCGGCCCAGCAGACTGTGGCACAGATTCAGCAGGTAATGTAGTTAGTTGAAGTTGTCTGTACGTTGTTAGACAGGTTTGTTGATTTGGATACATTTTTGACATTTGTTTGGGGGTGAGGATGTTGGGCAGTCAGGTCAATGTTGATATATTGGACTCTCATTTGTATGTGAGATATTGGTCCCGTTGGGGCACTTCTTAGATTTATTTAAGGGAACAGTTTTCAAAATTCGACCGGTCGTTGGAATCACAGCAGTTAACAATTCAGACACTTTTTTGTGAATTCACTGCCTTTACCCCGTTCCTTCTTCTGATCCTACTACGAGTAACTTAACTAATATTATATAGAGTCACAGAAAACATGACATTTCCAAGGGTGCGTGAAACAGATCTTATATATCACAGTAAATTTAGTAACGTTAATTTAATGATTCTAATATTGGTTATTTATTCAACATCTGGCTACTTGAAGTAATAAATCTGACATAATTACTATTTGTTTGTTATAAACAAATTACGATATGAGTTTAAAATCAGCAGGTAATTAATGTCATTATCATCATTGTGCAGCCGTAGTTCCCGTGGTTAGGCGAAGGCCTTGCCATGCTGCTTCCACATCTACCTATCTTGTGCTATCCTCTGCCAGATAGTACCCTTCCAGTAGTCGTCTAGTTCGTATCTCCACCATCTCGTTGGCCTTTCTCTAGGTCTTTTCCGTTCATAGGGTTTCCAGATGGTGATATGAAGTGCTCATTGGTTATCTTGTATCCTGCTGACGTGTCCTGCCCACGTCCACGTCCATCTTCTAACTTGTTCAATCACGTCTGTGACATTTGTCTTTTCTCTTACCCAGATGTTTGTTTTCTGTCCTGGTATGTGATGTTTAACATAAAGGGCAAAAAAAGGGAATGCACCTACAAGAAGAGTTAACACAAACTAACCATCAAATTGTTCACATTAGGTGATTAATTAAACCTAATTTAGTGTCTACTAACAGTCAGAAGAAAACCTGCACCAATATAGTCTCTATCAACAGGCACGAGACAACCTGCAACAATGTAATTTCTATTAACATATGTGAGACAACCTACACCAACACAGTCTCTACTAACAGACGCGAGACACCCTGCACCAATATAGTCTCTACCAACAGGCACGAGACAACCTGCAACAATGTAATTTCTATTAACATATGTGAGACAACCTGCACCAATATAGTCTCTATTAATAGATATGAGACACCCTGCATCAATATAGTCTCTTCTAACAGATGCGAAACAACCTGCACCAATATAATCTTTATTAATAGACACGAGACACCCTGCATCAATACTCTCTATTAATAGATGTGAAATAATTTGCATAAATATAGTCTCTATTAACATTTTTCGAGACAACCTGTACCAATACAGTCTCTACTAGCAGCCGCGAGACAACCTGTACCAATATACTATCTACTAACAGATGCGAGACAATCTGCACCCATGTAGTCTCTATTCAAGAACTCTTTTGTGCCGTGTGGATTTTACAACTGGCAGTAACCAGACTTTTCTAATCATTATAAACGAGTATTACTTGCCATGGACTGTGAATCCTTTTAGCTATTTATTCAGTTGATTTATTTTAGTTGTAGTTTTACTTACTCAGGTTATATTTTCCACTTATATAATCAATTTTACTAAATATTCTATTTTTGTAAATGTCTTAGAATCTGTTTCTTCCGACACTTTAATCTGTTAATATGTAGATATTCATATTATAGGCCATTTACAGTTTTATCATATTTTTATCGTTTATAATAATTTTACTATATATTTATGTGTATTTATAATTTTCAACAGCTATGGCTGCCAAAGAACAAAGAATATTATTATTATATTAACTTATGCAAGACAACCTGCATCAATATAGTCTCTATTAATAGATGCAAAATAACCTGCACCAATACAGTATCTACTAACAGATGCGAGACAATCTGCATCAATATAGTCTCTATTAATATATGCGAGACAACCTGCAACAATATAATCTCTACTAACATATGCGAGACAATCTGCATCTATACAGTCTCTATTAATATACACGAGACAACCTGCATCAATACAGTCTCTACTGATAGATGCGAGACAACCTACATCAATATAGTCTCTATTAACAGACACGAGATAAACTTCACCAATATAGTTTCTATTAACAGATGCGTGACAACCTGCACCAATATAGTCTCTATTAATATACACAAGACAACCAATATAGTCTCTATTAACAGATACAACACAATCTGCACCAATAATTGTCTTTATTAACAGACACGGCACAACTTGCAACAATATAGTGTCTAGTCTCTACTAACATATGCGAGACAATCTGCACCAATATAGTCTCTACTAACTCACAGTCAGGTCCCTCAGCAAATGGTAGTTGTTTTGCATTGCATATGCCCGGGGGGAAACTTTATCTACCTTATGGTATTTTATTAGTTGAATATTATCACATAATACGACATATGTGGAGGATTTAATTACATCGTCCTCATGTGTTGTAGCTTGAGACTACTGTAATAGACATCAGTGACAAAGTGTTCCTTGAGAACGAGCGTAAGACGTGGAAACAGGTGCTTGCAACTCAACAACTAGACCTCCAGCAGCAGTCGTCAGACATTCAACAGGTAACTGTTTAATACCATCTGTCACAGTTGATTAACATTGCAATATTATTTTGCATTAATCTACCGAAGTCATCCAATTAGTGACTGACCGTTTGTTATTGCAGCCGTTGCAAACAAAACATACGCTTTGGGCTGTCATGTTTAATTGATTACAACTAAAAACACTGTTTTGCAAACCCAGTTAAATAACAATGCAATGTTCATAAAGGTAATAAATAAATAAATAAATAGCTAACTTAATTAAGTAACAACTGAAGATGTGACCTGTATACAAAAAATGCGCAACTAAAAATGATGCCAACTGCACTCATTGACCAATAGTACCACCCTACCAGATACAGGGCAGCCTACCATTATGAAATTTTCATAATCATTCTTGAAATTGACCTCATAACGCGGTCTTATCAAAACTGCTCTACTCTGCTGGACTGTAATGTAGAAATACAAATATTACACTACAGAAAATTATAGATATCAAAGATATCAATCATAGCTGGTGGCCATGCCTAAGAAAATGTCATCATTTATTAGTAAACGAAGCAGGCACTGTTGTAGCCAGTTGTTCACTGGGCACTGGCAACAATGTATCAATGTTTTAATGACATGGGGTTCAGTTACATCCGGGTGGGGGCCTGTGGATGGGTTATGGTTAGGGCCACTGTGACTATCAACACATGATTGGCTACTGTAGGGTGGGCTGGATGACACATTGACCTGTACTACCAGGTAGTCAGCTGGTCTAGTTATAAGGCAGGTTTACTAGTCCACCTTTATCATTACTTGTGTTCGGACTAACGGACTAATGGGTAGTTGATAATGGTAAAAATAACAATTGGCAACGTCAGATAAGGTTATTTTTCAGAGCAAGCTGGACACCCAACAAAACAAGACCAACATCGGCCAAATGATATGCTCTAACGATGCACTGAAGAAGCGGTTAGAAGACATGATTGCTCAACGCATTGAACCACTCGAAAGTCACGTGGATAATCTCAGAGGTACATTTATTATAATCTATCTGTAATCAATCTACCATATGTAAGTATCTGTATGTTTTATTGCTCAGTGATTTGCATGTCAAACACCAAACTGGAAGGTTTGTTCTGACCCTCTTGATGAAACCTAACTTCTCTAATCAGTTAAGGGCCTTAGCTTGTTGATTGTAAAACAAAATGCAACTATCAAGACGCTCACCTGCCTATAGGGCGTGCAAGTCTCGCACGCGAAAACGAGGCTGGGGGCAGTTGGGGGCAGGAGGTCCATATACTCCATGTAGGACTTTGTTTTGTTTTGGTCGTAATAATGGAACTGTCCCGAAATAGCGTATTTCAGTTATATTGTCCGAATGATTATTACAAGCAGAAGCAGTGGAACATTTACATTTGGCCATTTTGCCGGTGACAATGATCACGGAAATCATGAATTTTAATCGATTATTATGGTGGTTGCCATGGCAATAGCGGCAAGTACTTGTGTTTGGCGATCTTGACTAATAATGAAGTGCCAGTTTTCGCGCAGTACAACCTGTTTGGGCCAAACGTATACATGTGTTATGATTATGTGCATTTAGACAACTTGTCAGATATAAGTGCTTATTGAAACAACGTACAGCAATTTAAAACGCAAATCCTGTAAAAGACACATACAGCCTAGCATCGTGTCGATTATCTGCACTACATAAATCGCTATGTGTCTATGATAGTGTGATAAACTCAATATTAAATCGGACATTTAAGATAAGAAACGTATAACACAAGATATTTATGAACTGATTTTCCTAGTATTCATCAGTCGGAAGCTACAACTGTCATCCATCGTAAGAATATTATTCTTTTGTCCAGTCCCCAATTAGTCTCACTTAGTCCCCAATAAGCTCCAGTCGCGCGGAGTCACGCCATGTATCGTGACCCACTTGCAGGCCCTATTGCAAAAACTTTGGCAAGAAGACCTTCTTCTTCTTCTTCTATTAATCAGCCAACATCAATGTTTTGATGATTATGCTGATTTGTGGAGGTTGCAGTAGACACTTCTGAAATGTAGTGAAAGGGTGTGTGACATAGTAGATGGGGGGTAGTAGACATAAGAGGGGAGGGGAAGGGGGGGGTGGTCTGTCTGGTTACAGATGGGCAGCAAGCCTGGACTTGAAACAGTCCAGGGACTTGGCTGCCACTATTTCCTGGGGCAGGCTGTTCCATTCAGGGATGTTCCGGGGGAAGAATGACATCTGTCTGTACTGTGTCCTGCAGTAGGGGATATTGTAGCTGTGTGCATGTGTTGTTCTTTCTGTGGCTTGATCTGGTTTCTGTTGGCTGTGGTAGGTATTCAGAATCAATGGTGATGAAATTTGTAAAACGTTTCAAGTCGAGCTTTTTTACGGCGTTGTTGGAGTGTTGGCCAGGCAAGAGAGTCGATGATGGAGTTGATGCAGGCTGTCTGGTGGTGTCTATTTGTAACCCATCTTGCTGCACGGCGTTGGACTTTTTCTAGTTTTTATGTTGTTTGCAGAGTGTGGGTCCCAGACAGTGGCCGAGTACTCCAGGATTGGGCGGACAAAGGCTTTATATGCTGTTTCTTTTGTTTTCTTGTTTCCGATTTTTAGGTTTCTTCTGAGGAAGCCGAGTGTCTTGTTCGCTTTATTACGCTATTGCTCTTATCAGTATTGCAGCATGTGCATGACGTTGATGGTTCTGGTTTTATTTTGCAATCAGGCAATATCATATCTACATGATATGATAACTAACTATTAATGTTGTGTGTTTCCTTACATTTTATATTTGTGACGTGTTCTAACGAAATGAGTCGTGTGTCAGCGAACTTGATTTCGTGAAAACTCCGCATAAACATGCAACGATGAATTTCGACGATTTTGACTTTTTGTCACCAAAGTATACTTTGGTATCTTTTTTGTCAATTGATAATGCTTATTTCTCGTTTATATTATTATTTAGTACATTTCATAGCCTTTTTAGACACACTACGTAACATTTCACGCAAGAATTTCGTAAAACAGAACCGATAAATCGCACTAGTTCATGTCGTATTCTTTGGGGTTTCCCTCAATGCATGGCGGACTTATTTGGTACTATAGGAAAGCCCTGGACGCCCTCTTTCGGATTCTTGTAGTAAACTTCCCCACTGACATCAGTGTAAGCCAATAGCAGCGCTTAATGCGAGAGGCATATCTGTGAACAAACGTCACTAGATGCCGTGAGGAGCTGACAGCGGGCCCCTGATTGGCTTAGAGTTGTGCGCGCAGGTGCAGTGCGCTCTCGCTAGCCGTAAACAACGTGGAATTGATCGGGTCGCTGTTACAAACATTGCTAAATACTCGGATTATGTTGTAATAATTTCAGTAAACAGTTAGCATGATATATCTTCGACAGCGAACATGCCTTGGGAGTTTATTTCGAATGCATCAAATGGAGTAATAGAAGCAAAACGGCCGATTTTGGATCGACAATGTACTCGAATGTGTGCTTATGTGACCGCGAACTTCAAATGCGTTTTTCACCGTTTGAAACTTCGAAGTGTCTACGCGTACGTGAGCCGTATCTTTAGACCGGTGGCCTAACCGTACGTGAGGATGCGCGCGTATCCTGTTTTTCAATTCTGCGCAGGCATGCTGAGTCCGTCTCGTCGCATTGGTACAGCGGAATTGCACAAGGGAGCGATTTTGTTCGACATTGTTAGATTTACTGACTGCCATATGATAGGGCTACATATATGTCAACTGGCGAAAAAATAACACGCACACAATCTCACGTATATTTAGAACTGAGTGCAAAAAGAGCTTCCGTTCGTACGTACATCAACATGCATGCGCGGAAAAAAACTCACGTAGTAAGATATTTATTTGCATGCAGTAACTCAGTGACTCAGTTAACCTGCTTTATCGTTTCAGCTCTACAATCTGAAGTGTTGGAATCAGACAAGGAGAAGAAGTTTGAGGAGAGAGTAAGAGGTATGTCTTTACTTGTTGTAGATGATACTATTCATATTGTCCTACTACTTGTTTGGCTGTCTTAAAAACAAAAAAAGCAACATGAAATTGGATTGAGAATCCAAATATTAAGTGCACATTTTTATGGGGGCAAAACTTGTCAAAACTCGATAACAAATTAAACTTTTGTGTCGAATCCTTGAGTAGATCCCATTCGTGACCGTCGTCCAGGAATCCCCCGAGGAAATGTGAATTAGATTGAACAACAAGTTCGGGGGTAGATCAGGGAGAGCCAATGGCAACATTGTTTTTTAAACATCCTAAGAACGGTGTGACTGACCTTGGGTGATTCTTCCAAGGACCTTTGAACATTTGGGTTGTTTACAATGAGTCATGTTTTGTGTGTTTTGAAACATACACTGTACAGTCCCACTGATTGCAGTTTTTATTTGTGGTGTGGTGTTTCGATACATCTACAGACTACACACAAAATTAATGTGTTTGAGATTGTATGCCAAATTTGAAGGTGTGTTACAAAAAAGCAGTCTGAAAATGTACTACCGGTAGGTTGCATCACAGACAGATGTCGTTTTCTGTATGACCCCTTCTTCTTCGGTTTGCCGCGCCACGTGCAAATATTCCTTGGAACTGACTTACCTCCTCTCACATGTCTGATAATACATGATCCAATGTTATAAGAATATTAAACAGACTAAAATGTGATATCTTTATAGATTACAATATTTTTTATACCTATTAGTTACTGCATTATGATCAGAGAATAGAAACGAAACAAATTAATGAAAACATAAATGAAAGCAGTAAAAAATAATACTAAGCAAACAAATTAACATAAATAACCACTTTTACAAAATCAGTATGTTAAAGGGCAAAAAGAGGCAACGGTTTGGTGACACTGGCCTAATAGAGTTATTAAAACCGTAACAATTTCCATCAACAATCGTATTTTTAATGTCAGCGGTTTACCAGAAAAACAATTTAGAACACATAACCATCGAAAGTCTACGGACTACGCCATTTTATCAACAGAATGACGTAGCGTAGTCGACTTGGTCGGTATGAAATGTGCAAACAATCTTTTACTTTCTGACCTAACCCTGAACAAGACCACCAACAGCCACCAAACTTCTTGTCACATATCGGACTTGCATATACATACACTATGTTACTAACAAAATCACTTGCATTCCTCTAACGAAGAAAATTAACACAAAAAACCCGGTCGTCTGGCATCCGCACTGTATCTGTGACTGTCCCAACGAATCAACTGGACCACTGGACTGGACCCTTTCATGGTGTCGGTGGTTTTGCTAGATTTTTCCACTTTAAAACCACTTTCTGAGTAAACCATTGATGTGGATTTTTTATTTTAGATGCAAATGGTTACTTTTAGGTGCATCGCACCAAACCGATGCATGTTTTTGCCCATTAAATTTATAATATTTACATAAGTTACAACAACAAACATTTTACGATAAATACAAACAATACTCACAGAATCACTTTTAATGTTTAATACAAAACATTATTATTTTAGAAAAAAAGGAGTATACAAAAAATAAATTTTATGATTGCATACCCCTGAACAAAAATTAGGGGAAAAACATTAAACAATTGGATGACAAACAATTCTCATTCCTCTATGATAATTATTTTCTACGAACATGTTGAATTTTGTTATCAACAGACAGTGTTGCTAATTCAGTTATACACGAATATGTTACCTTGCGTACATGTAACTACGTAATGAACATGCATTTTACTATGTTGGAATTACAGTATAATAATTTTTCCATCTACAAATAATTTAATGCTGAACTTCTAATTAGGCATTGTAGTCACAGGATTAGTTTTCTGAATATCAAATCAGAATTGCGTCATCAGTATTGGAAAATGTGCACTCTGTTATGTACAGTTTGACCACATATCAACACAGTAAAGTTTCATATTTGTGTTTTAGCTGTGCGTGCTAACTACAGATAAAAGTGTGTATGTTTTCAGAGAAAGTGAAGAACGCACTACGAGACATGTACAGGGAATTAAGAATCCCAGTCCAACAATCAATCGCTGAAGACACCTGCCATGATGCCACTTTGGAAAACATGTTTGTTGAGCTACGACTGGTAAGGTTCGGTGCAACGGTACTACCAGAAATACTTGGATACCGTGATGTGGAGAAACTCCGGAAGCTCATGCAGTCAAGCAAACCTATTCAACTATCACAACTGTTTGATAAGATTTGCGACAAAGGTGTCCCTAGAAGTGTCCTTATTCTAGGCCGACCAGGAGTCGGCAAGACGACCATCATCAAGCAGATGGCAAGTCTATGGGCTGAGGGGAAACTCTGGAAGGACACTGTGGAGTATTTGTTTGTCATCACCTTGCGCCACTATGAACAGGACAGGATGTTGACACTTGCAGACCTCCTGTTAGACGGACTGGGACTGACTGATTCAGAGAGGAATGTTGCAATGGAGCTGCTCCGCAAACAAAGCTCAAAGTTGATTTTGGTCGCAGAAGGTTGGGATGAATTCCGTTACAACGATACCGGAGTCTGTGAACGGGATCATAACAAGGTCTTTGGATTGAACACGATCCTCGCCAGTGTTACCAGTCACACCATGCTGCCTGGAGCTAGGATCGTCATTACGTCACGACCCAGTCAAAACCTTCCTCCACGCAACCGAACAATAGAAGTGTATGGCTTCACTGATGACAACATACAGAAGTACATTGATCAGTTCAGCAGAGACGACAATCAGTTGAAAGTCTTCATTAGAGATTATCTGGAGAACAACATGAACATTGCGAGTATGTGTTACCTTCCGGTGCACTGCAACTTTGTCTGTGTCTGTCTTTCAGACATGCAGGCATCAACCCGCAGTGAGGACACACCACCAGCAGTAACCACGATGACACAGCTGTACGTGCTTGCAGCGATAAACCTCGCAAAGAAACTACACCCGGCTCTGAAGCACATCAACATGCCGAGCGACTCAAAGCTATTCTTTGACACGGTGGGCAACTCTCTGAAATGTCATTCGGAGTTGGCGAAACACAACACAATGTTAACTCCGGTGAGAATACTCAGTTATGAAGATGACCTTGAACAGTTTGGAATCCATGAAGAAGACAGAGGAACAGGGTTCCTGGCGGAATGTCAGATGAAGGGCAAGATGGCATGTTTCCCGCGCTCATGTTGGACCTTCAACCATCTGACCCTGCAGGAGATGTTTGCAGCCATTGGGTTACTGCGAGGACCACAGCAAGCACTCCTGCAGTTGGTTGAAGATGATGCCTCAATCCGCCAACGTGAGGTCTTAATCAAGTTTGTCATCGGTCTGTGGTGTGATTCACAAAATGCTTGCTTCATGGAGCACCTAGGCTCGGTCAGAAGTCAACTTGACCCACAGACTCATCCACATCCAGGTAAACTAACACATCCTGTGTAGAAATTTCAAATTAGGCAAGAGTTTTATAATTTGTAAAGAAACAAAGATGATCCTGAAATTAAATTACCCGTAATACAACCAATGGCAGGACAATGATAACAAAAATACATTACAAACTATTCCAGTGAAACATTTACCATCATACTTGCTATCAGTGTATAAGAAGGATTATCTCTTTATAGTTTGGTGATACCACCTGTATTTTTAGTTAATTTATGTTTGATATTGTTATTGCATGTTAACCAATATACCTGAATTTGCCTGGATGTTTCATATTCATATGCCGGATGAATAGGTCTACTCTTGTTGGATAAGTGTATTTTTTCTTAAAACCGACACATAATGTTAACGTGATGGATCTGTGCAAAAATAAATTAAAAATGGTTAATTGTTTTAATAATGTTCCAATACAGTTCAATGAGTGATGTGACTATGTTAGAAACCATGCAGTTTTGTTTTCAATGTATGGCTACAACGGCTCTAAGGGAAACTAAGTTGTTGACACAGTAATGTCATAGTTTGTCCTTGTAATATATGCATTTTCTATCCCAGGATCCACCGTGGAACTGTCACCACGCACGTTCATACAGAAACTGCATGCAGTGTATGAGCCGCTGCAACTGGCAACAGTTCTGCACGAGTCCCAAACGCCATGTCTCCTCGACCTCCTGCCGGAGGAGATCGAATCAGATAAGGTGTTCCCAACTGAAGTAATGGCATTATCATGGATCCTGAAGCAGCCAGAATGTTGTGTCACAACAATCTAGTAAGAACATGTCTTTTCCACTTGCTTTAAATCTAACATATCTAATAAAACTCTTTCAACGGATTTACGTGTCCTTTGTATATTGTTTAAATATTCTAAGAAAGTTTCTAGCAGCATACTATATAATTTATTATGTTGAGCATTTTGAAAATGTTGTCATGTAGATTTCTTTAATTCAGGTTATATAACACAAAAATTAGAGTTGTCATTTTGGTAGTTCTCTTGTATAAACGGCTATTACGATAAATTTGCGAGTTTGTAAGAGCTGTGCAACTGTGCCTAAAATGTGGAATCACTATAAAATCAGTTGAATGTAATAACAGCCACTTTTAGAAACTCTAAACATATTTGTTTGAAATCGCTTTCCCACCTCAATTCTTTGGCAGGTCCTTGTGGCAACTTTATCCCATCCCTATTCATTCTTACACTTGATGATTTTGTATATTCCTTCTTTAAGTCAAATTGTCAAGGATACAAGTGATATTCATGTGTTATTGTTATTATTATTATTACAAGTAAAATTTCAAGAAATATAAGAATCAAAAAGGTGATGATACTTTATTTTCAGTTTGACACTTGGCACTGAATTTTCAGTCAAGCAATTGAGTGATGGATTAAAAGAAAACAACTCAATTACAACACTGCAGTAAGAGATTTTATGTAACTACTAGCACATTCACATTACTAGCTATACTAATGTAGTCTGAAAAAAAGTGCCCACAATAACCAGCACGTGTTATTGCACATTTCTAATACCGGTACTCAGGTACTTGACATATTTTGTTGTCATCAATAATACTAATAACACAGTTACCATAACTGTGGATATTGATAATGTGTACCTGATTCATTATTTCATCAACCTTAATGATATGAACTATGTTATAAATATATGATATAGTACGAAAACAGGCCAAATATTTGTGTGACAAAGTGTGGCAAAAGTGACAAACTTCGTTCCTGAATTTTAAAATGACCATATCTGCAAGAGTCAATAGTAATATGAACTTAACATTGCAATGTATCCAAAATATACGTATTAAACCCGATGACGTTTATGATTTTATGCATTCAAACGACATGACATATTGGACTGTACATACTAAACAAACGATGACTCTGCAACATAATTGTACAGTAACCTTTGGTAACTTTGGAGTCCCATAATGTGAACTACGCAATTGCACCGTATAAGGTGAAGTACATATTTGTCCAGAACTTCATAGACGCACCGCAATTAGGTACTGTATCAATACCACAAGATCAGAATGGTCTGCATTTAATCCAAATAGATACCAATATGTACAGATGTTGTGAATTGGTACAGTCATGACATCACGTTATCTAAACTTTTGGCGTTGTGATTTGGAGCAGCCACAACATAAACACAAAAGTGAACTTCACCATGTTTACTTACAAATGTTGCAATTGGTAAGAGAAATGTGTCACATCGGGGAAAGTAAAAGAAAACAATGATGTAATCCATGACATATATATATACATGTGTGTGTATATATATATATATATATATATATATATATATATATATATATATATATATATATATATATATACTAAACAAGTTGGGGGCCTGAAATATACAAATTAGGCTTCGTGTAGGCAAAAATAGTTTATTAACAGTTTTTAGTCCTTTGTTCAGGAGGTAACTTTATTTTATCCAATTCAGCGTTATATCTTTATATATATATAAGTTCTAATGTAGCGCAGTATCCAGTCCTCCACACTGCTCAAAGCGCTTTACACTTTACCTCCCTAGCAGACCTGTTCAATCAAACACCCTCTCAACTTTTCTGGGAAGCATCCGGCTATATGCTGCAATTAATGCATGAAAACTGGTCGCACACATATCCACCACTTGTCTAGAGTGAAAAAACAACCTCAAGATTTTAACACCGCAGCTCAGGATTTGAACCTGGGTCCTCTTAATCGAAACTCCGAAGCTCTGCCCTTGAGCCACTGCGCTCTTTAAAAATGCTACTTGTTATGAGGCATGCAACGACAGCGTTTGTGCTATGATAACAAATAATTCCGTGGTAATACTATGATTACTAATTTCTACGACAGTGTGATGAGTTTAATTAAACTGATATGATAAGTTAGACGTCGGCTACAGTATTCATACTACATCGAACGTAATCCATGTTGATGTTGCCTTTTTAGTCCTTTGAGCCAAAGATCCAATGGACATATGGCATCACTTTGTGTAATAACCCATTTGAATATTACTGGGGGCATAGCATTTAGCTTGTGCTATGCCCCCCCCCCCGATGTTGTGTGGTAAATATCTGAAAAACCTCTGTAAACCTCAGGGGATTCCTAGGAGAAGGGAGTTTCCAGAAGATCAGACCACCAGTGCGTAAAGAGCCTCCTTAATGCGTGGGACAGAAGCGAAGCACTGATTTGCCCACTGGGGGTGGTTGCAAATCGTGGTTAATGTTGCAAAAATGATTCACCATGGCCGAGGAGAGAGGGAACCCTGGCTGTGGTGTAACAGGGGCCACGTAATCATCCTTGGCCAGCGCAGATAAGCGTAGTTCGGTATCAGTGTTGAAAATAATTTGAAATAGCAAATTAAATAAAGATACATTTTATCAGATAATACTGAATGATAAAAACTATTCAAATTTAAACTTATAGAAACACAAAAATAAATAGAAATACACATTTGCAGTTGTTTACAAATAGGAATTGCAGCAGCATTATTCGGAAGGTGGCAGCATTATTTAGTCTCACATGGATAACATTCGGGCGCAGCCCGTCAGAAAATTATATTACAAAATACTGAGTAGAAATATGAGAAAATAAGTACTTATTACTAGTACTTCTTGATTCAAAAGTTTAAAAAAAAACATCACGTATTCCGACTGATCAACAGTAAACATGCGATTTACTTCCTTTGATTATAACGCGAAGCCCAATGCCATGATATGGGGGGGCCTGCCCCTAAATGTGCATAATGTAATGCCTGACCATGCTGCCAGTATTTAGGTCAATCAATCAGCTGTCGTGTATTCTCACGGCAACCAATCAGTGCCGTCCAGCGGCCGCGGCCCCGGGCGCACGTTTTGACTCACCAGGTAGGTTCCGCAGCAGGGTATTTTTCGACCAATGAGTAATGAGCATGTGTCCACGTGGACAGCCTCTGTTTATACAGCACACGTGATAATGTTTCGCGTGGTTCTGCTTGTGTCTGTGCTGTACACGTGTTGGATAGAGATCATCAAAAGCAGAATGTTGAGGTCAAAAAGACTGTGTTCGGCATAAACAAATTGTTTATCACTCAATCCATGACACGTCACATGCACCGCTATGGTTGCGACTGGCACAAATCGAAGCGCTATTTGGGTCTCAAAATGCAATATTCGTGAAACATAAATATACCTGGGAATGCTGATTGATTATGTTTAGGATTAATGTTTGTGTGAGGTATCCAGCATAGGCAAATATACTGTTAATCATGGCACAACTGAATTGGGTCCGAATTCTACACCTGTGACGACACAAGTGTCCCACTCTGCCAGAACTTCCAACTACTGGCACTGAAGTTAATTGCATTTGTACAACAAGATACTGTGTTGTAACCCCTATTTCACGTTGCGCGTAACGTAACGCCAAAATATAGGTAGCTATCAGGGCTACCGGCTTATAATTTCTGGTAGCCCACACCCATATCTGGTAGCCAAGAATTTCTTAATAACTGATTTATATATAACTTGCTAAATGATTTTGGGCAGAGTGATAGTATTTGATGTTGAAGCATTGAGGTCCACATGCCTCTTTCTACCTTTGTTCGCTTTCTTGCACCATTTCCTAACTTGCAATGCATTTTTTAAACAGATATAGTTAATTAGAATGATTTACCATATCCACTATACTCTTCCATATCAGAAATGGTAAAAGCCGACGAGTCACTCTTGTGGGGGCTACTGTTGCACTAGTTTTGTTTTAGTAAATATCAGTATAGCATGAATCACCGTTTAGCACGCCATAACTAGCGAAAGTAGAAACTAAGTCGACTGCAGCAGTTGGTTTGTGGCATCATGAATGAATGGAAACTAACAAGAAATGGGATTTTTTTGTCAGTTAACATCAACTTTTCTAAACACAAAGCACCTGTGTTGCTTTGTAATAACTATTCTAATGTATAAAAGTTCTATTATATTTAGTAGAACAATGCAAATATACTACTATGTATATATAACATGTATTTGTGAATATTGTGTTGATGAAAGGTATCTGTATTTGTTAAGTTTCCCACTAAAATTACCATATACAGATTGCATAATAATAATATTAACTTATACAGTAAAACAAAATATTGTTCAAAGATAGTTCATCTTTTTGAAATTTGAATACAACATTGATAACATTATTATTATCAAAGATAATATCAATATAATTGACAGTGCTTGTACTCAGCGACATGTGTACATTTTACCCATATTACAAAACGGGGCAACATTCAGTTAATCAATTTAATATTATTTCTCAAATATGCTGTATAAATTGCACAGGTATTATTGTTTATTATAATATAGATACTAGGCTGACATACTTAACAAGTTTTAACATCTATTTTATTTGAACAGTGATTCAAATTGCCCTGGTTTGGATGCAATACAAAAACATGCGTCGTGTACGAAAGAAACAGCTTTCCCATAACTAACATAAGACTAGTGGATTTCTCAGATTGACCTCCCACTCCCAGAACTTGGAAGTGCAGCCAACCCACCTGCCTCAATGTTTTAAAATACCTCATCCTTTTAATAGGTCAAGTTATTACATCGACCAATCATACAGCCAAAATAAGGGATGGCTTCTAGGGTGGTCTTTAAGGGTGTGTAGTGATTTCACTGGCCCCATTGCACCAATGATGTCTTTGAAGTGGTTCATCATCATCATTGTGCAGCCATAGTGTCTCGTGTTTGGACGAAGGCCTCAGCATGCTGCTTCCACATCTGCTTATCTTGCGCTATCCTCTGCCAGATGGTACCACCATTCCAGTAGTCGTCTAGCTCGTCTCTCCAACATCTCGAGGGTCTTCCTCTAGGTCTTTTCCTTTTGTAGGGTTTCCATGTGGTGATACGCAGTCTCCATCGGTTATCTCATATACTGCTGACGTGCCCTGCCCATGTCCATTTCAGCTTCTGACTTGTTCAGTCACGTATGTGACCTTTGTCTTTTCTATTATCCAGATGTTTCTTTTTTCTGTCCCGGTATGTGATGTTTAACATACTCCTTTCCAACTTTCTTTGTGCGGCTGCTAGCTTGTTCTTTACATGGGTGGTGAGTGCCCATGTTTCCTCGCCGTATGTATGTTGCTGGAAGTACGCATGAGTTATAGACTGGTCTCTTCAAGCATGTTTCAATGTTACCCTTGAAGATGTCGCGGTGCTTGGCGAAAGCTGTCCACCCGGCCGTGATTCTTCTTTGAATCTCCTGGTCTTGGTTTTTGTCTCTAGTGCTCTATCTCTGTCCCACGTAGATGTAGCTTTCAAAGTTCACAATCTGAGTGTTGTTGACATATATATTGGTGTGTCGGTTTCCATCATCACCTTTGTCTTCTATCTCTTCTTTTTCAGACCCTGATTGTCACTTTCATCAGCTAATTCTGTAGCATTTGTTGTAGCTCATGTGATGTATTAGCGCATATGAGTATGTCGTCGGCGAAGCTAAGGTGACTAAGATATTCGCCATCTATCTTCAAGCCTCTGGTTTCCCAAGTCATTCGTCGGAATATGCTTTCGAGTGCTGCCGTGAACAGCTTGGGCAATATGGTATCTCCCTGTCTTACACACACCTCTCCTGATGTTGATCTTGTTGCTTTCTTTGTGTAGGTGGACTGTCATCGAGTTGTTGGTGTAGATTTCATTTAGGAATTCGATGTACATATTTTCTATCCCCTGTTCTTGAGGCGATGTCAATAATGCCTGAGTTTGCACTGAGTCGATGGCTTTCTCGTAGTCGACGAATGCATTGCAGAGTGGGATATTAGATTCTCTGCACTTCTCCTTCAGTTGGTTTACGACGTGGATGTGGTCTGTCGCTGAGTGTGTGCTTCTGAATCCAACGTGCTCTCGTGGCTGGTTTTCGTCGAGTGTCTTCTCTGGCCTTTTCGTTAGTACTTTCATGAGTACTTTATAGATGTTTGATAGTAGACGTATCGGTCTGTAATTCTTGTGGTCTTTCTTATTTCCCTTCTTGAAGAGTATCATCATCTTAGCGTTCTTCCATGCTGTGGGTATTCTTTCGGATAAGCATTCAGTGTACAGCTTAGCAAGTGTCTTCGAGATGGTATCTTCTCCTGCTTTCAATGTCTCGATGTTTATATGGTCGTTGCCTGTTGCTGTCCCATTCTTCATATCTCGTAGTGCTGCTTCCACCTCCCATGTTATCTTTGGTACCTCTTGGGTTAGTGTGGATTGTGGTATTCTGTTCACTTTTGTATAGTTCGGTGTATAATTCCTCTATTCATTCTATCATCTTATCTTGATCACGGATTTCTCTACCCTGCTTGTCCAGGCGTGTGACCAGTCTGTCTTGGCCTACCATTTGTGTTCTTCGGACTTTCTTCAGACTCTTTGATGCCATGATCGTTTCTCGTATGTACACGGTTGTATTTCCTGATGTCCTCTCTTGCTTTGTTTTTGATGGTCTTGCATATTTCTGCATACTCTGTCTGTTGTTTATTGTCGCCGTTTCCCGCCATTTCTCATCGTTTCGTCACCAGGGCATGTGTTGGTGATGATATCCTCGAATTCTGAGGCTTGCTAATTGCTTTACTCTTGACGCGCTTTGTTGGATCATGTCTGTTACGGTTTCGCTCATGGTGTCGATGTCATCGGGTAGTTCGATCTTCTTTGATTCTATTCGTGTGGCATCTACTCTTGGTGGCCTCTTGGTCATCAATTTATTTCCTTTCCACTTCTACGTCCAGTTTGTAGTTGCTCATAACCAGTCTGTGGTCACTTCCAGTGTTGACTTGGTTGATGACTGTTACGTCTGTGACGATGTCTGGCCTGTTTTTGAGATGTAGTCAATTGCAGTCTTCGTTATACCGTTTGGGGTTTTCCAAGTCCATCTCCTCCCTGCTTTCTTCAGGAACATGGTATTCATAATTTTGTACTTTCTTGGCGTTGCCAATTCTACCAAGGTGTCGCCTCTTTCGTTTCTCACTCTGAGCCCAAATTATTTTGCCCGTTGCCGTTTCCATAGGGTTTGTTCTTTTCCCTATTTGAGCATTTGAGCATTAAACTCTCCCATCACTACCTTGTAGTAGTTTGGTTTCCCTAAAGTCTCATCGACGTAATTGTAGAAGTTATTGATGTCGTCGTCGGAGTATGATCTTGTTGATGCACATACTTGCACTATCTTTAGTTTGTAGCACTTTGTTACACACAGAACAAGTTCTGCTACTCTGGGGCTGATGCTGTTTACCCTCACTATGTGGTCTTTCCAGTTCATGGTTATGAGAAAACCTCCTACTTGGCCGTTGTTTGCCTTAGTAGGTAACCGCTTTGTGAGATAGTGAAACATTCCTCTGGTCTTGTTACTTCGGAGATCCCTATTACATCCCATACCAACCTGGTCTCCCTAAGTTCTTCTTCGAGTTCTTGTATGTGTTCATCTCTGACGTTGTAGGTTTATCTCTAGTCTACTTCGGCGGCTCTTTTTGACCCAGAAATTCTTAGCACCCCTGCACGTAGTCCTAATTGACCAGAGCTGCCTCCTTGGTCATGGACTCTTTCGGTGCCGCTGGGGACTGGGGCCATGGCTTTGTAGTGCTTTGCGTGCTGATGTTGTTGGCCTACCCTTCCACTCTGGTCAGTGTGGGTTGGAAGGGTCGATATAGGGTGAAAGAAATTGCCCAAGTTTCGACACGGTGGTTATATCAGTACCGAACCACTGACTTGCTGGCCCCAGGATTCATACCCTGGTCCCTATAGTCGAGAGTCCGGCACTCTAACCACTCAGCCACCGCGCCCTATATGAAGTGGTTAATTGGATATGATTGTTGAAACCCAGCCATTGAGTGGTCTCAGATACTTGACCTGCTCTGATGATTAGGCCATCAGTGATCCAGCTATTGCTTCCTTCTATTTTAGTAGCCAGACAGCAATTCTGGTAGCCTCGGGCTACCAGACTACCACTATTTCGAACCCTGAATTGCATGTGGCTGGCATAATTAATTAAGGAACGACCGTCTTAAAAATATACCTTTTCCTCATTCCAAGTTCGCGCCACTCAATTACCAATCAGAGCCAAGCCTGTTGTTCTAAAATTAACCCCACCGGAAGTAGGGGGATAAACAAGTGTCCCTTACCCCTAGCGACAAGCATTCCCTAGCGTAACGCGGTATTGGATCCGGTTGACTTTCCCATTTTAGCCTTTGTTATTAAATATTTTGAAGAATTTGACTGCAATAGCCACAACATCCGCACCACAACTGAACAAGGAGTGGTTCGAGAGTAATATGGACGGACAAACACTGAAGTGAAAAAGCAGCAAAGAAGACAAAGTCTTTCAAGGCTTACACATTTTTCAGAGATGGCCATGTTAAAAAATGCACGTGTGCAAGTCACTCACGAATGACCCTATGTCAATCGTGAAGGCGCAAGTTCTTGCCTTCATGAAGAAAACTCATTACAAAGTGTACGTTTAGGGCCCGCAAGTTTTTGCCTTCATGAAGAAAACTCATTACAAAGTGTACGTTTAGGGCCGCACCTCGAAAAACCCATCAAAATGATTCATAACTACATGCTGATATAAGAAGACAACCCGCCAAAAGAATTATTTCCATCCTTAGCTTCATTTCAAAAATACTTGAAACGGTTGTAGCAAATCGTCTCAGTTCTCACATCTACATAAATGGCTTAACCAATGCGTCACATCTGCGCATAAACAATTTCACTCAACAGAAACTGCATTTTTAAAAGTACACAATGACATAAACCTTGACATTAATAATGGCAAAGTTACTGCACTGACCTGCTTGACCTATCCGCCGCTTTCGAGACTATTGACCACAACATTCTCATTACACACTTATCAACACGTTACGGGATATCTGGCACAGCCCTGAACTGGTTTACTTCATACCTTACTCATAGACGGCAAACCATTAAAATAGGTAACTACTTCTCAGACATGCTGCCCACCTCTTGTGGTGTCCCCAGGGTTCTGTTTTGGGGCCATTGCTTTTCACTCTGTATACAACACCACTAAGCTTTGTTATCCAGAGTCACAACCTGGATCATCACCTTTATGCAGATGACACACAAATCTATGTTTCTTTGACCACACCAGATACTTGTCGCTCCCTAAACCAGCTCGGGGATTGTCTTCAAGATGTCTCCCTTTGGATGAAAAACAGTAAAAGCTAAATGCAGATAAGACCGAATTTCTCATCATTGGTACCTCAACGCAGTGTGCAAAACTCGATGGCTTTTTCCCGATACATATCCCGAGTCAGAGTATCACACCAGCCGCCTCAGTTTTAAATCTCGGGGTAACATTTGATGAAAACTTCAATTTCAAACAACATATATCGAAAACATGCCGTTGCTGTTTTTACCATATCCGTGATTTTCGCCGTATTCGACGGTTTATATCACTTTCTGTTGCTAAAACCATCGCAACAGCACTAGTAAGTAGCAGACTTGACTAATGCAATTCCCTCCTTTACAATACCGCAAACAAGAATATTGCAAAACTTCAGCGTGTCCAAAATTGTTTAGCAAGGGTAGTCACGCGTTCTCGTTTTTCTCGCTCGGTGCCGCTTCTAAAATCATTGCACTGGCACTATCGCATCATTTTCAAGATTTATGCATATCTAAATTCAATGCTAACTCCAACAAGAAATTCCAGACAGCTGCGCTCAACCAGTAGTAACCCTCTACATTCCTCGGGTGAAAACGAAAGCCGGGACCCGAGCTTTCTCGGTTGCCGCACCAATGGTGTGGAATTCGCTTCATGCCAGTGTTAAATCAGAAGGTAATATACATGTAGTTTCATTCCGCCGACGTCTAAAAACCTATCTCTTTAATGCAGCCTATCCTCCTTAGCCTCCTAGCTTCTTCATCCATCCATTGACGACTCACGCATTGTTTTACTATTATGAGTTTGTTTAATCCCTTGGTTTTGTCGCGCCATTGATCTTCGAGGATATTGGCGCAAAAGAAATCATTACTATTATTTAAAACTGTGCGTTGTCTACACGTCATCGGCACATAGACGCCAAAGTTAATATAGCCTTGTGAGTGTATATATGATATATGTATATATACATGCATAAGCCTATATTAATATTTGTATCTACATATAATTATATACATCTATATATATATATACATGTATTTGTATATATATATATATATTATATATATATATACACATATTATATATATTATATAATACACTATATAATATATATATATGTTGGCGCATGTAATAAATACATGTGTATGTATGTATTTATTATTATATGTATATATATATATGTATATATAAGGTTAAACGCTGCGTACGGGAGACCAGTTATGCATATAGCACTGTGTACGTGAGACCGCTGTTTTGAGGAGACCGGAGCCGGTCTCCTTAAAGATTTGATGTGTGATTGCATAACTAATGCATTTTATTTAATGATTATCCTTGTTAGTGGAAATAGTTTAGATATAAAGGAATTAACTTATCCAATTATTATTAACTTTATTTTATATTTTGATTGGTTTTGAGCACATTTATTGCAGACACTTGTATATATTTATATGCGTACGGGACCCCGGCAGAGAAGTGCTTATAGTTTTTAAATTTTGCTATATATTGATTGAGGGGTTAGCATTCCCTGCTCAGTGTACGAAATTCTTGTTTGATATGTATTAATTTTAATAAATATATACACACATTATTAAAAGAAATATTTGACGGATCTCCTAGCCATACGTTGTACATTTGTTAAATGTTAGCGATGTTTTCGTCTGTGCAGCAATGCCTCTAATTACACTTTACGTAAAATATACATTTTTATTTCTATAACTGGTTGGTATTTCTTTAGCATCTCCACTGGCTCATGATTGGAGATCCATCGGTGTCCATATGAAACAATGGGCTGACTTGTGAGTTTATTCGATTTTATGAGGACTTGTTAGATATGGATTCAACAACATATATTTCTGGCAACACCGTGCCTGCAGCCCATATGGATCAAGAGCCCAGGGGTCGTTTATTTGCTTGAACTGACCAGATGGCTGATGGGTATCTAGGCACACGAATGAAGAGGGATAAAAAATGCATTAGTTATGCAATCACATATCAAAACTTTAAGAAGACCAGTTATGCATATAGCACCGCGTATGGGAGCCGGTCTCCTTAAAGTTTTGATATGTGATTGCATAACTAATGCATTTTTTATTTAATGATTATCCTTGTTAGTGGAGATAGTTTAGATATAAAGGAATTAACTTATGCATTTATTAGAAACTTTATTTTTGATTTTGATTGGATTTGAGCACATTTATTGCAAGACACTTGTATATATTTATGTGCATAAGACCCCGGCAGAGAAGTGCTTATAGCTTAAAAGTGTTGCTATATATCGATCGAGGGGTTAGCAATCCGTGCTCAGTGTACTATATGCTTGCTTCAAATGTATTAATTTTAATAAATATATACACACATTAATAAAACAAATATTTGACGAATCTCCTAGCCATACGTTGTACATAAATGTTGTTAAATGCGGCGCTGTCAATTTGTGTATCTGCATATATATTTACGTTGTTATTGTTATCATTGTATTGGGTTTGGGATATACCAGGTCGGCGTTAAATATATACTACTGCAAATAAGTATAATTAATAACTAACTTCCTATTACACACCAGTCTCCCGTACGCTGCATCTAAGCATATAGGTTTTAAGGAGACCGATTTTTGTTATTTATTACAGTATCAAAACAATATTGTAGTATGTGGTATATATTTGTATTACAGACAATGTTCCAATTAGACATAATTGGAAAATCAGTTACATAAAAATATATATATTGAAATATTTACAAAACTATTAATTTATTGTTCATTGTTAACATTATAGTCAGGAATAGTGGCTGTATCACCACATCAAGAAATAACTTACCTGCATGCAAACGGAAATCTATAAAGTAGCTCAGAACATGAACAATTTATTTAAATACAAATACTCTTGAGGGATTCAAATACAAATATTTTAAAATACAAATGTATTTAAACACAAATTAATTGGAAGTATTTCAAATACTTTTTTCATTTTCAGGATGATTTATTATGAAGGTAAAAGAAAAACAACTCGTATGTTGAAACATCTAGTTTATTGGCATAAGTAGTGTTTTGCTCATATAATGACAGACAGACCAGTGCTAGGGAGTATTGTTATTGTTATTGTTAAACTACATTACAGTGACAACTGACTCAAACAGGGTTGGGTTGTATTTGACCCCATATCTGGTGTGTGTATATATATATATATATAGAGAGAGAGGGTATATTACATAATAAATTATATGTAATGTGTATACCTATTTATTATTATTATATATTTATTATATATATATATACACATATATATATATATAATATAATACATATTATACACATATATGCAATATTTGGTGCAATATATAATATACATAATATATATACATATATAAAGTAATAATTTACACATATATAATATATATATTTTATATATTTTATTTTATTTAATATATATATATATATATATATATAAAATAATAGATATGTGTATATAATAATTATTATTATTACTTATTAGTACATATAATATATATATATATATATAATATATACATAATATTATCATTATTATTTGTATTATATATATATATTCAAAATATAATAAAAACTAGGAATTGTTGTATACATGTATATTAGAATTCTTACATACTAAAATAATAATAAACAAAATTCCATAGCTAATAAAAATTTTTAATATTTGTACTCGCAGTAACATAACGGTTTGAACATTTTAACAAAACAATTGTTTTTAATAATAATGATTTCCTGGTAGTGTAAAATAATAAAAAGTTCATAACTATGTGCTCATATCTTCAACTAGTCAGCTATTTGAATACAGTAATGACGATTTAAAAAAATGGTGGTCTTACCCCATGGTTTAACGTCAGCATGGTGGTGGCGCCACCTGGCCGAGTTCACTGTGACTAATGATACGACCGAGGAAAGCGCGTTATTTACTTACACATTTTGATCGATTTCGTGCATTATTATTTTGGATTACCCGACAAGTGCATATGCGTAGTACAGGTGTAGTAGATAAAACATGCGAAATTTGGTCACCATAGGTGATCATTTTGATATTTTTTTTGTTGCGGGCGTAAACTGCAAAACTAAAGTACCCAACACCATGGCGTCGAATCGCTCCAACCCACAGCGATCGACGACGCTTTGCTTTTGCAATCTTTCCCATCGGGAAGCTGAAAAAGAACACATTTTGCCCTGTTTCCTTCTCTTTCATCCGATGACTGTTGCAATAATCATTCCCTCCCATCTGTCTAAATTCAATCGCTCGCTTCAACAGTGCTGTACAGCGGCATCAGCTTCGGTGGCATGTATGGCGTTCCCTTACTTCCGGTGAAAATGTAAACACACCCAATGCGAATGTCCGGCCTCGATTGTGGAAAAGGTCTATCACATCCGTTCTCCCGCTCGCGGAGATGATAAGTTATTACATTGTTACTAGCAACCAAGGAAGCGCCTTGATTTTGAAATAAGCACATGCCAATGAAAGGCTGGGTAGCCGGTGTGGCGGTCCAGAACGTCTTCTATTAACCAGCCAACATCAATGTTGTGATGATTATGCTCATTTGACTGTGGAGGTTGCAGTAGACACTTCTGAAATGTAGTGAAAGGGTGTGTGGCATAGTAGAAGGGGGTAGTAGACATAAGAGGGGAAGGGGAGGGGTGGTCTGTCTGGTTACACGTGGGCAGCAAGCATGGAATTAAAACAGTCCAGGGACTTGGCTGCCACTATTTCCTGGGGCAGGCTGATCCATTCGGGGATGTTCCGGGGGGAAAATAACATCTGTCTGTACTGTGTCCTGCAGTAGGGGATGTTGTAGTTGTGTGTGTTGTTCTTTCTGTGGCTTGATCTGGTTTCTGTTGGCTGTGGTAGGTTATTCAGAATCAATGGTAACGGGGTGGTGGTGAAATTTGTAAAACATTTCAAGTCGAGCTTTTTTTACGGTGTTGTTGGAGTTTGGCCAGGCAAGAGAGTCGATGATGGAGTTGACGCAGGATGTCTGGTGGTGTCTATTTGTAACTCATCTTGCTGCACGGCATTGGACTTTTTCTATTCTTTTTATGTTGTTTGCAGAGTGTGGGTCCCAGACAGTGGCCGGATTGGGCGGACAAAGGCCTTATATGCTGTTTCTTTTGTTTTCTTGTTTCCGATTTTTAGGTTTCTTCTGAGGAAGCCAAGTTTGCTTTATTGGTGATGGTGTCTATGTGGAGTCCCCAATTCAGGTTGTCCTGTATGTTTATGCCAAGGTATTTTGCTGTGCTGACATTTTACAGGTTGTGTCCGTGTAGGTGGTATGCCAGTACAATTTTTTCTTTCTTTTGGGTGGCACTCAACGTGTAGCATTTCTGTGGATGGAAGCTCGTGGACCACTGTTTCTCCCATGTGGTGAGGGAATCAAAATCTTTTGCAGCTTTTTCTGGTCCTCTTTGTGTTTAATGGTGTTACTGCACAGGGTGTCATCAGCAAATAGTCGGATGTTTGATTCAATGTCTATGGGTAGGTCATTGACATACAGAAGGAAGAGACACGGGCCAACGACTGATCCCTGGGGGACTCCCGAGTCCACAGGCATGAAGTTTGATCTCTCTCCCCCAACCACTACAGCCTGTCTGTTCTCGAGAAAGCTGTCAATCCATGCATTAATTCGACCTCCGATTCCACAGTGATGCAGCTAGTGAACTAGAAGGGTATGGCTCACCTTGTCGAATGCTTTTTCAAAGTCAAGGACAATGGTGTCCTCCTGATTTCCCCTCTCTGGCTCTTCGCTTGTTTCATCCATATACCCCATAAGTTGCGTCTCACAGGACCGTCCGCATCGGAAGCCATGCTGCTCTGGGCAGAGAATGTTGTTCTTCTCTAGGTGTGACATGATGTGACTGGCGATGATGTGCTCCATCACCTTGCAGGCTATGCATGTGAGTGAGATGTGGCGGTAGTTTTCTGCCTTGTATCGTTCTCCCTTCTTGAAGACAGGCGTGATATGGGCTAATTTCCAGTCGAGTGGCAATGTTCCAGTCTGGTAGGAGTTTCTGAAGAGCAAGGTAAGGGCTGGTGTGACTTCTTCTGCAACTATCTTCAGGAGCCTTGGTGAGATCCCATCAGGAACACAGGCTTTGTTAGGGTCTAAGTTTAGACGCAGGTTCTTCACCCCTTCTTCGGTAATGTTGATGTTTTTGCAGTCTGTGTACTCAGGAAGGTCTGGATTTGGGGGGCAACGTAGTTTAAACTCCTCAGCAGTAACAGTATCTCTGGGACTGAACACAGAACAAAAAAATTGGTTATTGAGAAGCTGGGCTTGTTCTTTGGGGTCTGTAATGAGTTTCCCAGTATTTCTGATTGGAGAGACTCCCATCCCCTCAGTTCTTCTTGGTTTGATGAACCACCAGAACTTCTTCTTGGAGGAGGTTGGGTTTGTCACGTCATCTGAGATCAGGTTTTCTACATGTCTCCAGTAAAGGCGGCACAGGCTTTTCTGGACTTGCCGTTTCAGCTATTTGAATTCCTATTTCAGGTCTTCATCTCCACACTTTTTCCAGTGTTTATGAATGCTGTTCCTCCTTCGGATCAGCTTCTTGGTTTCATAGTCAACCCATGGGTGGCTTGGTTTTGATTTAGTTTGCTTGTGGGGGACATGTTCTGTGAGGGCTTGGCTAAGGCCAGTCTTGAGTTCTGTCCATATGTCTTCTACTCCACTATTTTCATTGAAGATGGACATGATGCAATTGTTCAGCTGACGTGCTGCATCTTTTAGTGGCTCCTTGCATTCCTCTGTGTAGATGGGGATGAGGCGTTTTGGCTGGTATTTCTTCGGAGGATAGATCTGCAGTTCCATGTAGATTGCATCATGGTCAGCAAGCCCAGGCAGTACTTCAGTTCGGGGGACGAGGTTATGGCATTATTTATATTGGAGGCACGGTGGGCAGATTCCGCAAAGGCCTTCATATTGTTTGAGTCCTCTGTATGGGGGTGGTAAAAGCAGCAGACCAACAGCTTTCGTCGTCCCTGTAGTTTTACTTTCACCCACAGGATTTCGCAGTCTGTAGTCAGTTCGTGCATTTCCAAGGAGTTTAGATCTTCAGATACAGCAACGAACACTCCTCCCCCACCCTGACTAGGTCTGTCTCTGCGATAGATGTTAAAACCCCTGGGGAATATTTCTGCGTTGGTGTGTGATGGAGTTGGCCATGATTCCGTTCCAAGAATTTCATCTGGCCTTAAGGTGTGTATAAGATTGTCAAATTCTGCGACCATGCCAACAATGGACTGGCAGTTCACAGATAGAAAACGGAGTGGTCGTCTGGCATGTTTATCTTGTTTGCTTGCTCTTGATGGGGTGGATGTGTGGTACGGGTGGAATGGGCTGTCCAAGTTTGTGTACAGGGATGAGTCTGCTGTTGATGTTATATTTTGCTGGGTGAGGCTCAGGCCATGTAGGTCATAAACAATAGAGCTATGGTTGGCATTAGCACAGATGACACAGTGCCTGGTGACATCACTTCTGCCGAGGTTTTCGTACGATCTACTGGTTAAATGTTGGCATCCAGCATGAAACCACTGTCCGCATGATTCGCAAGCAACTCCACACTGGTCCCATCCAACGGAGTGATCGCATATACCACAGGGGTAGTTTGTGTGTTCGTCTTGGTGATGAGGTGAGGTTGGTGGGGTTGTTGTTTCCATGACTTGTGAAATATACAGGTACAGCTCGACGATGCACACAGTTGTCACATAAAGTATTAAATATTGTAGATTCCTAGACCCGGTGAATGTCATCATCAGATCACGGATGTAATGGACATGATGCTGTGACTGAACAGTTTCAGGTTGGCATTGACCCGTAGTAGTCTGCCATGTTTGTTTATATTTGAATTTGAAATTTCGCGGCAGAACAATCAAAATTTTCTTGGCGGATGTCAGTAATGTAATGAAACAGATCGCTCACCTTTTACTCCAGGGAAGACAAGAAAGGGTACTTCTAAGAAACAGTCGGGTTTTGACAAGGAAATAAGTCTGATTTCCTAGAAAAACGGCGGGAAAAGGCGGAGCTCATGGAAAAGTAGAGGGAATCTTCGCGCATGCGCAACCTCCTTCACGTCGTTCTACATGTCAAAAGTTAGCGGTTCATGTCTAAAGTTAGCGCGATGTTCCGGCCCACAGCTAGCCAGTCTGGAATGTACAGTCCAGGATGTCGTTCCACCTCGTGCTGAGTGTTGTTCATGGACTTCTTACATGCATGACAAAGGTTAACGTCTAGTCTACTATGACCAGCGTAAACATGGTGATTGCCGAATTATCCTATGAGTGGACAATGCATATTATAATTTATGTTAATCATTTATTGATGCGCTTCCTTTCTTGCAAGTATTATTAATAAACATAACAAAACCTAACAATCAGTGTTACTTGTAATTATGCATAAACAGTGTTTTCTTAATGTCCTAGTCTCAGAGCAACCAACACAATTTTCACAACTCCATACCACTAATCTTTTTTGTTTACAAAATACTGACACCAGTTTTAAGCAAACGCTGATTGTATAAACATTATTACAAGAAAATTATTGCATGTGCGTGAATGACACCTTCAGCAAGTATTCCCAGTATTGTTTTATTTTTGTTGCATTTTTCTCAACATTGTATATTCGGCATATGGTCCATACGGAAAAAAGTGTACAAGATGTAGTTCTCATAATAGTAATGATTGGACATATGTGCCAGTTGATACATGAATATCGATTTGCCATGGCAACCGTTGCGCAAATGAATTGTTCTTGTTTTCACCCAGTAAACATGTACGGCAAATTTGGTCAAGATCTGCTGAATATTAAGAGAGATATGGAACATGACTATTGTCAATCAGCCCCTATAAATATTGCATAAACTTGCAATGCTTTCCCATGTACAGGAAGTGAACTGAAATATTCTCGTCAACTAATGTATTATGTACAGGTTTACATTTGTTACAATTTAATTAGTTCACAGATGTAGTGCGTGGTATTGTTTATCAATAGTCTGTGTTAACTTAATCCAAAAAGTAATCTACTTTGTAGACTGACTGGTGCAGACAGTAATGTGATCTTGGGAACGGTCGAGACGGGCCTTGTCTTTGGTGAAGCAGTGGGGCACATGGAGCAACTGCGTGTACTTGAGTAAGACTGACATTATTAATTAAAATAGTCTAGTTCCTACGACTGTAACTGTTTCAACAAACGACTGTTGCAGTCATTGCCACAATATCAGAATGATATTAATTTCACTATTCGTGTTTTACAGTTGCAATTGATTGGACTGCAGAGTAATGTATCATTCTAGAGTAATGTTTACATTAAAATAAAACTGCTACATTTAATTGACTGGCTGTTACAATGAGGGTATTATATGTTCCTAATATTAATAACATAATTAATAAAACTGCATTTGTGTGTTTGTGCAAGGGTTGATTATGTTGTGTTTACATAATGTAAAGTAGTCAGTTTGTTATTTCAGATTGGAGTACTGTGGTCTCACCCCTGAGTCCCTCACTGCCCTCATGGCCGGGGTGACTAGTCGATGCCACAATTTGGAGAAGTTCACGTAAGCATCATATCAATGACATTGTGCTTCCACCCCGCCCTACTTGGTTGCCCTGTCAATACATTTCAGTGTTGTATGTTTCTACAAACCACAAAGTCGTGTTGAACTGCAGGAATTAGGTTAATTTATGTCAGGGGTGTCACAGCTGGAAATACAGTTGCATGTTTACATTTGAACACCCTCGTGAATTAAAACGTGACAAGAACAAGTAGTAAACTATGGCAATGCACAGAAAACTGACACAGAAAGTTGGCCTAAGTCTATAGAATTATTGCTAGGTGAAGGAACCCCATGCAGAAAGAAACAATATATCAAGTCTTGGAAATATGTTTGAAATTGTGTAATCTTTTAAAAGTGTTGTCTATCAACAAACTGTGGCAGACATGTGAAATGTCTGTTTGTGTTGCTATAATCCAGGAACGTAATCTAATTTGTAGCCTGTCATGTGGTGAGGATGACCAATGTCTGGGGACGGTGGAGGTGGGCAAAGCAGTCGGTGTCTTTCTACACGGCATGAGTCACCTGCGAACGCTAGAGTAAGACTTAGAACCTTATCAATTAATGTGCAATCATTTCAACCAACTAATGTTAGTAGTTGTCATAATGTAATAATTATTAGTTTTAAACCAGTTCTTGTATTTAACTCTTACAGTTTATTGAATTGTCAAGTAATGTATAGGAAATAATATTTACATTAATAGGTTTGTATTTTATTTACTAAATGTTACCTTTGTTATATTCTGAGTTCTTAACAACGATAATAAAATATTTTTGAATGTTTGTGAGGTGATATTATGTTGATGAAATTTAAAATAATCTCAGTTTGTTGTTTCAGCTTCTTCAGCTGTGGTCTCACCCCCCAAAGCCTGGCTACACTTGCAGCAGAGATGACTGGCGGGTGCCAGGGACTAGAAGATTTCACGTAAGCAACATTGTGTACCCACCACCCTAGTTTGTTACCCTGTCAATACATTTCAATGTTATGAGTTCAGATAATAATTGTAATAAATAATACTGTGGCAGTACACAGCAACACTTTCACAGAAAGTCGCCCTAAATGTGTAAAGATTGTTGCTAGGCAACGACACCACAATGTTTCTACAGAAAGAAACAATATTTCTAAGAACCAAAATGTCTGCATAAGAAACATTGTTTCAAACGTATCCCAGCTGGAAATGTTTTTTAATAATTATGTAAGTAACCTTTTAAAAGTGTACTCTGCCAGCAGATTGAGAGAAAGTCAGTTTGACAATAAATATTGCATAAACTGTCAAAACACAAAGTTGTGACTGACTTTGTAAATGTGAAATGTCTGTTTGTGTGCTATAATCCAGGAACGTAATCTATTTGTAGCTGTCTGTGGTGAAGATGACCAATGTCTGGGGACGTGGAGGTGGGCAAAGCAGTCGGTGTCTTTCTACACGGCAGAGTCACCTGCGAACGCTAGAGTAAGACTTAGAACCTTATCAATTAATGTGCAATCATTTCAACCAACTAATGTTAGTAGTTGTCATAATGTAATAATTATTAGTTTTAAACCAGTTCTTGTATTTAACTCTTACAGTTTATTGAATTGTCAAGTAAGTAAGAAAAAATATTTACATTAAAGGTTTGTATTTTTTAACTAATTACCTTTGTTATATTCTGAGTTCTTACAACGATAATAAAATATTTTGAATGTTTGTGAGGTGATATTTGTTGATGAAATTAAATAATCTGTTTGTTGTTTCAGGTTGGTCAACTCTGGTCTCACCCCCCAAAGCCTGGCTACACTTGCAGCAGAGATGACTGGCGGGTGCCAGGGACTAGAAGAGTTCACGTAAGCAACATTGTGTACCCACCACCCTAGTTTGTTACCCTGTCAATACATTTCAATGTTATGAGTTCAGATAATAATGTAATAAAAATACTGTGGCAGTACACAGCAACACTTTCACAGAAAGTCGCCCTAAATGTGTAAAGATTGTTGCTAGGCAACGACACCACAATGTTTCTACAGAAAGAAACAATATTTCTAAGAACCAAAATGTCTGCATAAGAAACATTGTTTCAAACGTATCCCAGCTGGAAATGTTTTTTAATAATTATGTAAGTAACCTTTTAAAGGTGTACTCTGCCAGCAGACTGTGAGAGAAAGTCAGTTTGACAATAAATATTGCATAAACTGTCAAAACACAAAGTTGGTGACTGACTTTGTTAAATGTGAAATGTCTGTTTGTGTCGCTATAATCCAGGAACGTAATCTACTTTGTAGACTGTTGTGTGGTGAGGATGACCAATGTCTGGGGACAGTGGAGGTGGGCAAAGCAGTCGGTGTCTTTCTACACGGCACGAGTCACCTGCGAACGCTAGAGTAAGACTTAGAACCTTATCAATTAATGTGCAATCATTTCAACCAACTAATGTTAGTAGTTGTCATAGTATAATAATTATTAGTTATAAACCAGTTCTTGTATTTAACTCTTACAGTTTATTGAATTGTCAAGTAACGTACAGAAAACAATATTTACATTAACAGGTTTGTATTTTGTTAACTGAATATCACCTTTGTTATATTCTGAGTTCTTCACAACGATAATAAAATATCTTTGAATGTTTGTGAGGTGATATTATGTTGATGAAATTTAAAATAATCTCAGTTTGTTGTTTCAGGTTGAACAACTCTGGTCTCACACCCCAAAGCCTGGCTACACTTGCAGCAGAGATGACTGGCGGGTGCCAGGGACTAGAAGAGTTCACGTAAGCAACATTGTGTACCCACCACCCTAGTTTGTTACCCTGTCAATACATTTCAATGTTATGAGTTCAGATAATAATTGTAATAAATAATACTGTGGCAGTACACAGCAACACTTTCACAGAAAGTCGCCCTAAATGTGTAAAGATTGTTGCTAGGCAACGACACCACAATGTTTCTACAGAAAGAAACAATATTTCTAAGAACCAAAATGTCTGCATAAGAAACATTGTTTCAAACGTCTCCCAGCTGGAAACGTTTTTTAATAATTATGTAAGTAACCTTTTAAAAGTGTACTCTGCCAGCAGACTGTGAGAGAAAGTCAGTTTGACAATAAATATTGCATAAACTGTCAAAACACAAAGTTGGTGACTGACTTTGTTAAATGTGAAATGTCTGTTTGTGTCGCTATAATCCAGGAACGTAATCTACTTTGTAGACTGTTGTGTGGTGAGGATGACCAATGTCTGGGGACAGTGGAGGTGGGCAAAGCAGTCGGTGTCTTTCTACATGGCATGAGTCACCTGCGAAAGCTATTGTAAGACTTAGAACCTTATCAATTAATGTGCAATCATTTCAACCAACTAATGTTAGTAGTTGTCATAGTATAATAATTATTAGTTATAAACCAGTTCTTGTATTTAACTCTTACAGTTTATTGAATTGTCAAGTAACGTACAGAAAACAATATTTACATTAACAGGTTTGTATTTTGTTAACTGAATATCACCTTTGTTATATTCTGAGTTCTTCACAACGATAATAAAATATCTTTGAATGTTTGTGAGGTGATATTATGTTGATGAAATTTAAAATAATCTCAGTTTGTTGTTTCAGGTTGAACAACTCTGGTCTCACACCCCAAAGCCTGGCTACACTTGCAGCAGAGATGACTGGCGGGTGCCAGGGACTAGAATATTTCAGGTCAGCAACATTGTGTACCCACCACCCTAGTTCGTTACCCTGTCAATACATTTCAATGTTGTGAGTTCAAATAATTATAATAAATAATAATAAATGTTGGCAGTACACAGCAATACTTACACAGAAAGCCGCCCTAAATTTGACTCCTCAAAGTTCCTGCAGAAAGAAACAATGTTTCAAAGAATCCAAAATGCCTGCTAAGGAAACATCCCACCTGGAAATGTTTTTTTAAATATAATTATATAACCTTTTAAAGGTGTTGTCTACCAACAAACTGTGGCAGAAAGTCAGTTTGACAATACATATTGCTTAAGCTGTCAAACCATGAAGTTGGTGACTGACTTTGTTAAATGTGAAATTTCTGTTTGTGTCGCTATAATCCAAGGGTGGATTTCTCGAAAACATCGTATAAACTCGATCGTAAACTGTCGAAAATCTACGATGCCAAGCAAGTCGAGCTAAGTATCGTAAGTGGCCTGTGTAATACGGCGTTTATGGTGTGGTATTTTGCAAGACGGCGTCGACATAGGACTCTACGAGTGTTTCGTCACAGAATGAATGATGCTCTTTGCAGGTTTAAATAATGGCAATGCCAATAATGATTATTACAGGCTTTAATGCTACATGTATTGATTTTAAAATGCTAAGTAGATGAATCCCAACTAGTAGGCTATTAATGGAACGCAATAATTATTAGAACATGTATTATATTCTTAATTAAAATACAATCGTAGCCGCGTGAAGAAATGTTAAAAATAAAACTAGTTGGGCTTGACAAAATGAAGCCACAGGCTCTGCATATCTTGCAGTCAGGAATTAAACGTTCATTCATTCAACTTCAACACATTTATTCATTCATTCATGATACAATGACATTTTAAAGTACACCCACCTAAATGGATTACGGTTAACATTAAAAAAAACTGACGATGATACGTCTAGATTTATGCGTATTGATATGCAGTGCCTTTACCACAAAAATGGCATACGTCTGGATGCCCCAAATTTAATAAAACAAATCGTTTATATATGATAGGGTTTTGAGACATTGATTGCAAGCTAAATATTGATGGTTCAATTAACTGTTGTGTCTATTTGATATATATATATATATATATATATATATATATATATATATATATATATATGCATAATATTGTGTATTATCAAAGCAAATATGGCATGCCTGACTGTCTTAATTATGAATCTACACATACCCAAATATCATATATTTTATATTTCATTAAAGTTAGCAAACTTCCGACCCTAAAAGGTCAATGTAGATTAGAAGGTATTGTTAGCAATTTTTTACCAGGCATAAACCAATTCTAAGACAAAATAACAAGTAACTCTCAATATCCTTCCATGCTTCCTTCTCAAGAAGAATGGGGTCCCATTGATACAACTTTTTAAATAAATTGCTTGTGATATACGAGAGGGTTTTCAGATATTGATTGCAAGCTAAAAATGGATGATTATATGAAATGTTGTGGTATTTGATAGAAATGCATAACAGTGTGTATTATCCTAGTAATCTGACTTGTTTGACTGTCTTAATTATGAATCTACACATACCCAAATGTCATACATTTTATATTTCTTTAAAATTAGCAAACTTCCAACCCTATATCAAAGCATTTGTTATCAAAGCATTTTACCAAGCATAAACCAATCCAAAGACTAAATAATAAATAACCGTCGATATCCTTCCATGCTTCCTTGTCAAGAAGAATGGGGACCCATAGATGCAGAAAAAGTATCAATAAATCACTTGCGAGCGGGTTTCAAGCACTGATCTTGAGTTAAGCAATAATGTTATTGATAATATTTGTAAATATTGCATATCTATGCATATCACTATACATTCTTAGGGAGTTTTGCTTGAAGCATGGGGCTGGTTTATGCCTGGTAAAAGTTTGATAACAATACCTTCTAATCCACATTGACCTTTTAGGGTCGGAAGTTTGCTAATTTTAAAGAAATATTAAAATGTAGGTCATTTGGATATGTGTAGATTCATAATTAAGAGCATCAGGCATGTCATATTGCTCTGATAATACACAATGTTATGCATATACAGGTGTATATCAAATACACACAACAGTTCATTTAACCATCCATTTTTAGCTTGCAATCAATGTCTGAAAACCCTCTTGTATATCACAAGCAATTAATTTTAAAAGTTGTATCAATAGGACCCCATTCTTCTTGAGAAGGAAACATGGAAGGATATTAAGAGTTACGTGTTATTTTGTCTTAGAATTTATTTATGCCTGGTAAAAATTTGATAAAAATACCTTCTAATCTACATTGATCTTTTAGGGTCGGAAGTTTGCTAATTTTAATAAAATATATGATATTTGGGTATGGGTAGATTCATAATTAAGACAGTCAGGCATGCCATATTTGCTTTGATAATACACAATATTATGCATATATAAATATATATATATATATATATATATATATATATATATATATATATATATATATATATATATCAAATAGACACAACAGTTAATTGAACCATCAATATTTAGCTTGCAATCAATGTCTGAAAACCCTCTCACTTATAAAAGATTTTTAAAATTAAATTTGGGGCATCCAGACGTATGCCATTTTTGTGGTAAAGGAAGCTCGGAAGGATATTGGGACTTACTAGTTATTTTAGTTATAGAAATGAACTAACACCTAGAAAAAGATTTGTGATAATACAAGCTATGCCTCATCGACCTTTTGGGGTCGGAAGTTGGTCATTTTTTAAGAAATATAATAATGTACCATCTTTGCACATGTATAGATTCATAATTAAGGCAACCAGACCTGCCATAGTTCTCAGATTTGCACATATTTATGTTTTGGTACAAAATATGTACAAGTTGGGTCTAAGGTGTATGTATTTTGCTTACAATCAGGGTCGAAAAACTCTCCCGCGAGTGATATTTTGAATAAATCATGATGTTTATCGACTTGCTGCACATGAACCATACAGTATATTTATGTTCTAATTGTAGTTATGTAATCTTTATATTATAGAGAACAACTCCACGCAATGTTATTGACACAGGCTAAAAAGTGCAGAAGATAGTGACTAGTGAAATGTGAAAAAAATTATTTATTTTTAACAAGCTGTCGAAAAACGTCTTAGTCTCAAATTTCAAACTGCCGTAACGTGAAAACTATTTAAGATAGAACGCTCAAATTTTGGATTCTTGCTAATCTTACCAAAGGCTCTCACCATTCTGATCTATTCAAAAATCTAAGAGAGGACAGCAACCCAATTGGTTGCGTTCACACGGAATGACCCATTTATCCTATTTTAATAATTATTACGTCACTGCATCCATCCAACACTTCTTGCTGTCCGATATAGATTTAAGTATGGACCCTGAATTGCCATGGTAATGGTACATAGTGACAGGAGGTCATGTTTATAAAATGACAGATTTTTTACAGGTGCAACACATGTTAACTCAGTATTTATACAACAAAAGCAATTCTTAGACATATTCATTACTGAATTTGTTGCACGTATACCTGTTATACATAGTGATATGTAACAGGTAAATTACATTTTACCTAGCTATAACAGCATTTTCATTACAGTGAAATGCGTGCATACCCACGGTTTCAAGCAACCGCCACAAAGGTTTTATGCCCATGTCAAAATATAAATTTTCTGAGTTAAATTGCCAAAAATCTTCCACGACAGCTTCAACATGTCTTTTTTATGCGACATAAAATATACAATTCTACAAACATTTCAAATTTTCCCTCCCAAAAATCCCATTTGTCGACGTTTTGTGAGAAATGACCATATATCTGTGTGGGTATATATATATATATATATATATATATATATATATATAATACATACAATATATTTACATATGTATATTTACATATATATACATACACACACATATATTAATATTATGTATATATATATATATATATATATATATATATATATATATATACATGTATGTCATATACATGTATGATATATATATATATATATATTATATATATATATATATATATATATATATATATATATATATAATTATATATAGACGCAAATATTAATATAGGCTTGTGCTTGTATATATACATATATCATATATACATTCACAAGCCTATATTAACTTTGGTGTCTATGTGCCAATGATGTGTAGACAACGCACAGTTATAAATAATAATAGTAATAATAATGACTTCTTTTGTGCCAATATCCTCGAAGATCAAACTCAGTGGTGCGACAAAACCAAGGGATTAAACAAACTCATAATAGTAAAACAATGCGTGAGTCGTCAATGGATGGATGAAGAAGCTAGGAGGCTAAGGAGGATAGGCAGCATTAAAGAGATAGGTTTTTAGACGTCGGCGGAATGAAAGTGGGTCAATATCACAGGATTTACTTGGGGACATGATTATTTTTCTTACTTCAGCAGTTGTTGCTGGTTCAAAAGATGCGAGTTGAGAATTTAGTTGTGGAGAGTCAGCATTTACAATGTATGGGGTGTGATCTGTGAAGGCTGAATGTATGAGGCTGATTTTGTCTTTAAAATGACTTGAAAAAGAGTTACACAGTGACTTGATTGATGCATGGGTTGGTAGAGAAGGAGCAGGCCGCCTGTGTAAGATCTGATTTATGCATTTCCATAGCTGTTTTGGTGTAGCAGAGTTATTTGAGACCATATTTTCGTAATAATACGACTTTGCTTTTGACATTTGTTGGTTACATAGATGACATTGCCGCGTGTAGCGTGACCTGTCTAAGGATGAACGAGATTTACGCCAAACACGTTCCAGATAGCGCCTGCCGCCGTTTAGATGGGATTATTCCCGGGGTCACTCAAGGAGCTGGCGTTTTTTTACACACATTTAGATTTAATGGGTGCATGTTTGTCAAGCAATGTCTTAAGTATTTGACGATACTGTTTGTATAGGTCTGATACATGTTCTTTAGGATGTGTGACAATGTCGGACGTGATTATATCAGTCATAAATGATGCAATGTTGATACTGTAGAACACGTTATGTTTGGACACGGCTGGGGCTATAGGAACTTTAAGATCTGCAATTATTGTGTTATGGTCCGATAAGCCATATGCAACTGTGGGTGTCTAAATGTTTTTACAAGAGGAGCGAATTATAAAGATGTCGAGCCATTGTCTATACGTTGTATGTTGAAGTGTGGGCTCTGTCTACCTGAGGGACAGGTGACGTGCATGAGGCTCAGTCATAAGCCTGGCCTTGGGGAGTAGAGCCCACATTTCTCTTTCTTTTTAACAATTTTATAACCAATAAACGTCATTAGTTTGGCCATCTTTCATCACTACTGTTGACTCGTGTTGTTGCTTGCATAAATAGAGGTCTTCACCCCCAGGGCGATTCTGGGTATAAAGAAACGTCTTATGAAAAGACCTGTTAGTCAACAGTTTAAAGGGCTCCCCCTGTCTTTGTATGTTAATTATAATTTATAACCGGACTGTGCACGAAAAATCGTCCTGTATTATCGCCCACTATGTTGTAAATGATTAACTTCAGCGGCATAACTAGTGTAATTTTTACAAATGTCTGCGTGTCCTAATAAAGTAGTGTGTTGATCTTAAAACTGCGGTAATGTCAAACATAAAAATGCAGAATTTACATTACAAAATATAATTTGAACGAGCAGTGAAATATGAACATGTACCACCTTACACCATCTAGCGGCCAAAATAGCATTGGATTTACCGCCAACGTATTGCACCATACGCATAGTGCATGCTTGTGCATCGTCTCTTCAACTCGTAACTACACGAGCTTTACGATCCTATCCATTTATCGTATTCTAACATCATTGTATGTTAAAAGTAAGTGCATCGTAACTTTAGACGTACGATGCCGTTTCGAGATATCCACCCCAGGAACATAATCTACTTTGTAGCGTGTGGTGTGGTGACACATGTCTGGGGACAGTGGAGGTGAGTAAGGCAGTCGGTGTCTTTCTACACGGCATGAATCACCTGCAAGATCTCAGGTAAGACTTAGCACCTTATCAATTAATGTGCACTCATTTCAACCAACTAATGTTAGTAGTTGTCATAATGTAATAATTATTAGTTTTAAACCAGTTCTTGTATTTAACTCTTACAGTTTATTGAATGTCAAGTAACGTATAAAAAACAATATTTACATTAAGAGGTTTGTGTTTTATTTACCTTTGTTATATTCATAGTTCTTAACAACGATAATGAAATATATTTGAATGTTTGTGAGATTATATTGTGTTGTTGAAATGTAAAATAATCAGTTTGTTGTTTCAGCTTCTCCAGCTGTGGTCTCACCCCCCAAAGCCTGGCTACACTTGCAGCAGAGATGACTGGCGGGTGCCAGGGATTAGAATGCTTAGAGTAAGTAATATTGTATACCCACCACCCTAGTTCGTTTGTGAGTTCAAATAATAATTATAATAAATAATAAACTATGGCAGTACACCCAACACTAACACAGAAAGTCGCCCTAAATTGTTATCGATTGTTGCTAGAAAAGACACCACAAAGATCATGCAGAAAGAAACAATGTTTCTAAGAAACAAAAATGCCTGCATAAGAAATATTGTTTCAAAAGTCTCCCACCTGGAAATGAATTTAATAATTATGCAACCTTTTAAAATTGTTCTCTGCCAGCAAACTGTGAGAGAAAGTCAATTTGACAATAAATATTGCATAACCTGTCAAACTTCAAAGTTAGTGACTCACTTTGTTAAATGTGAAATGTTTGTGTCGCTACAATCCAGGAACATAATCTACTTTGCAGCCTGTCGTGTGGTAAGGATGACCCATATCTGGGGACAGTGGAGGTGGGCAAAGCAGTCGGTGTCTTTCTACACGGCATGAGTCACCTGCGAACGCTACAGTAAGACTTAGAACCTTATCAGTTAATGTGCAATCATTTCAACCAACTAATGTTAGTAGTTGTCATAATGTAATAATTATTAGTTTTAAACCAGTTCTTGTATTTAACTCTTACAGTTTATTGAATTGTCAAGTAATGTATAGGAAATAATATTTACATTAATAGGTTTGTATTTTATTTACTAAATGTTACCTTTGTTATATTCTGAGTTCTTAACAACGATAATAAAATATTTTTGAATGTTTGTGAGGTGATATTGTGTTGATGAAATTTAAAATAATCTCAGTTTGTTGTTTCAGGTTGGACAACTCTGGTCTCACCCCCCAAAGCCTGGCTACACTTGCAGCAGAGATGACTGGCGGGTGCCAGGGACTAGAAGATTTCAGGTCAGCAACATTGTGTACCCACCACCCTAGTTTGTTACCCTGTCAATACATTTCAATGTTATGAGTTCAGATAATAATTGTAATAAATAATACTGTGGCAGTACACAGCAACACTTTCACAGAAAGTCGCCCTAAATGTGTAAAGATTGTTGCTAGGCAACGACACCACAACGTTTCTACAGAAAGAAACAATATTTCTAAGAACCAAACTGTCTGCATAAGAAACATTGTTTCAAACGTCTCCCAGCTGGAAATGTTTTTTTAATAATTATGTAAGTAACCTTTTAAAAGTGTACTCTGCCAGCAGACGGTGAGAGAAAGTCAGTTTGACAATAAATATTGCATAAACTGTCAAAACACAAAGTTGGTGACTGACTTTGTTAAATGTGAAATGTCTGTTTGTGTCGCTATAATCCAGGAACGTAATCTACTTTGCAGACTGTTGTGTGGTGAGGATGACCAATGTCTGGGGACAGTGGAGGTGGGCAAAGCAGTCGGTGTCTTTCTACACGGCATGAGTCACCTGCGAAAGCTATTGTAAGACTTAGAACCTTATCAATTAATGTGCACCTGTTGCAGTTCTTATATTTAACTCTTACAGTTTATTGAACTGGCAAGTAACGTACAGAAAACAATGTTTACATTGAGATGTTTGTGTTTAATTTACTGAATGTTACCTTTGTTATATTCTGAGTACTTAACAACGATAATGAAATATATTTGAATGTTTGTGAGATTATATTGTGTTGATGAAATGTAAAATAATCAGTTTGTTGTTTCAGCTTCTCCAGCTGTGGTCTCACCCCCCAAAGCCTGGCTACACTTGCAGCAGAGATGACTGGCGGGTGCCAGGGACTAGAAGAGTTCACGTAAGCAACATTGTGTACCCACCACCCTAGTTCATTACCCTGTCAATACATTTCAATGTTGTGAGTTCAAATAACAATTATAATAATAAACTATGGCAGTACACCCAACACTAACACAGAAAGTCGCCCTAAATGTTTAAAGATTGTTGCTAGAAAAGACACCACAAAGATCATGCAGAAAGAAACAATGTTTCTAAGAAACAAAAATGCCTGCATAAGAAATATTGTTTCAAAAGTCATTTTGAAACAATAGAAATTATTTTAATAATTATGTAGCCTTTTAAAAGTGTTCTCTGCCAGCAAACTCTGAGAGAAAGTCAGTTTGACAATAAATATTGCATAAACTGTCAAAACACAAAGTTGGTGACTGACTTTGTTAAATGTGAAATGTCTGTTTGTGTCGCTATAATCCAGGAACGTAATCTACTTTGTAGACTGTTGTGTGGTGAGGATGACCAATGTCTGGGGACAGTGGAGGTGGGCAAAGCAGTCGGTGTCTTTCTACACGGCATGAGTCACCTGCGAACGCTACAGTAAGACTTAGAACCTTATCAATTAATGTGCAATCATTTCAACCAACTAATGTTAGTAGTTGTCATAATGTAATAATTATTAGTTTTAAACCAGTTCTTGTATTTAACTCTTACAGTTTATTGAATTGTCAAGTAACGTACAGAAAACAATATTTATATTAACAGGTTTGTATTTTGTTAACTGAATATCACCTTTGTTATATTCTGAGTTCTTCACAACGATAATAAAATATCTTTGAATGTTTGTGAGGTGATATTATGTTGATGAAATTTAAAATAATCTCAGTTTGTTGTTTCAGGTTGGAAAACTCTGGTCTCACCCCCCAAAGCCTGGCTACACTTGCAGCAGAGATGACTGGCGGGTGCCAGGGACTAGAAGAGTTCACGTAAGCAACATTGTGTACCCACCACCCTAGTTCGTTTGTGAGTTCAAATAATAATTATAATAAACTGTGGCAGTACACAGCAACACTTACACAGAAAGCCGCCCTAAATTTGTAAAGATTGTTGCTAGGCAATGACACCTCAAAGCTCCTGCAGAAAGAAACAATATTTCCTTTTAAATGTGTTTTCTGTCAACAAACTCAAGTACCTGTTCAAAACCAATATGCATTGTGTATTCACCGCATCCTATTTAGTTACCCTCTCAATATATTAAAATGTGTATCTCTACAAAATTATGTAACCTTTTAAATACAGTTTCAACATTTAAACACCTTCCTAAATTAAAACACTTCACAAGGGCAAGTCACACAACTTATTCTAAATTTGTATTTTTCCATCTAACAGTAATCATTTATAATCAGTTGTGGTGTTTGTTGCTGAGAATAAAACGTGGGTGTGACATGTTTAGAATTAGTGAATTCCCTGAGTACTGTGTCACCCGCAGCATCAGATACACTGTGTCAACTGATGTTGACAAGTGAATGTGACATTACCCAGAGATCGTCACTGTCCAATCTGTTGTCGTTGACACAGATTTGGTCTGATGATGTCTCTGAAATGTCACCAGTAGTACCCGTGACAGTAGATGTGGGTCAGCGGGTGTCCAGTGTGTGACGTCACTGTCAACTGGGATTGTTTTGACCCAGGAATATAATCTACTTTGTAGTCTGACCAACAACAACATCCCGTGTCTGGACACTGAGGCGGCTGCACAAAGTCTCTGTGACTGTCTCCTCCACAGGACAAACCTCTGTCAACTAGCGTAAGAACATTATAACCTTATTTACACCTAGCTGCTTCAATCAATGACTGTCACAATAGTTGTCACGGTGTCACCAATATCAAGTTACATTTGACCCAATTCTTGTGTTTAACTGCTTTAGTTTATTTGACTCATGCGATGCACCAAAACTAATGTTTACGTTAAAAACGCTGCGTTTAATTGAGTAATTATTACAATTGTTGTATTTTACACTCAAAAGTTCCATACTGATCAATACAAGTAATTTTGAGTGTTTGTCCAGCGAGAGATTTTAATGTTTTGATGATGTGTAAAATAAACAATTTGACAAAAAATTATTTGTTGTTTCAGCTGGGAGAAGTGTGGTCTCACGTCACAGACACTCGCTCTCATCTCACATGGGATACGCAGATGTCATAAACAATACATGTTGAAGTAAGAAACAGTGTATATTCACCCCACCCTAGTTGGTACCCTGTCGGTACTGTGGTAAAATAAACAATGTAACAAACGTTTACCTGCTGGAAATGTTTTTGTAATTATATAGCCTTTTAAAAGTGTTTTCTGCCAACAAACTCAAGTAACTGTTCAGAACCAATATACATATATGTTTATATATATATATATATATATATGATATATATATATATGTATATATATATTATATATATATATTTTGTATATATATATATATATATAAAATATATATGTATATATATATATATATGTTATATATGTCTGCTGCAGTTAAATGCAAGCTATTGTTGTACATGGACCATTCAGTCTTGCTTGCCTCAGGAAATGATATAGTAGAAATCGAGGCAACTAAGTTCTGAACTAAAATCCGAATACGGTTAGTAATCTAGGTAATATAATAAAATCTATATGATGTTAATATATATATATATATATATATGGAGCGATAACTTGTTGTCGATTAACCACGGATTTTAGTTCAGAACTTAAAGTAGCCTCGATTTCTACTATATCATTTCCTGAGGCAAGCAAGACTGAATCGTCCATGTACAACAATAACTTGCATTTAACTGCAGCAGACATGTCATTTATGTATAAAAGAAAAAACAATACATGTTGCTACAGCTGCAGCGAAAACTACAACTTGGATGACGACTGTGAGGACACGTTCCGTCACCTGCTGCGAGATTGTCCCCTGCTAGAGATATTGTAAGTTATATATATATATATTGGCGGGAACATTGGCGGATGTAGACGTTTGAAATTGGTGGTGCATAAAAGTTGAAAAACGAGGAAATATATTCTTATGTGAAGATTATTCATAAAGTAGTACTAGACATATATTGGGTAATAGTTTGGTTAAAGGTTTGTCAGCTAACAGTATTATTGAGCAGATTAGTAAAGTGGGTGATAATATGGTGGTAATTTAGCCTTCAACAAGTTTGTAAACAAGATTTAGCAAAGCTTATTATTTGATAGAATATTTAAGGCCAGGATAAACCAGGCTGGTAGTCCAAAATGAAATGGGCAATATAACTTGTATTTATCAACTTAGAGTGTTGTAACTTTGCAGGAAAATGCAAATTGATGTGTTTTTGGACTTGTTAAGTGGAATTCTATTTTTAGCATCAGTATCATGTGATTCAAGATGGCTACCATGTGATAGCAACACCCGTCAGAAAAAACAGGATATCTTAAGAACTACTCATCCTATTAAGCTGAAATTCGCAGAACACATCTGGTAAACTAAAACAAAGGATCTGGACTAAAATTGGGAATTTATCTGCTAAAGTGACAATTTTATGGACAAACAAATTGCCAAGATCATTCACGAGTGTTTAATTCCGTCACAGTATCAGCTCTGAAAACAAAACCACTTCACATATTTACATGATTTTAGTCCAGTTTCTTCCAGGATATGTGCTTGATAAGTGTTCCAAATTTGAGCATGATATCTCAACCGGTTGCAGAGAAATCCTGCTTTGAAGAAAGCCATTTAACGTGAAAAATGAGATTTAGAGAAAACGGCGACGAAAGTTTATTTTACATGTCACAGTACTTAAAAGGCTCCACTTTGGTATGTAGAGTCCTTCTCAGGTGCCCTAGCCACTCTCTTCTTGTGCCTCTGCTTCTTGGCAGTCTGTGTAGACTAGCCAATTGCTGCCATCACACGTTTCTTGTCAATTGACTGGATCATCTGCATCAAGTTGTGACCGCACTTTAGTCACAGCAGCTCGAACATTCTCAGTCTTCCCCTTTCACCTTCGTTGAAGACCGACACTGCATCAAACACTGCAATTTCTAGCCTTGTTCGCCCAGCAAACACGGTCTTCGGACACCGCATCCAAATCATATTATGCAGTGACTCGTTTGCATTCTGAGTGCCGCCATGGGCACACTTCTGGAGGAGGGCGTCATCACTCAACTTTTCAAACACCGGTTTGATCGCTTTCAGCACAAACTCTGGCAGTGCACTCCTGTTTGCCCTGACTAAGTCCTTGTCAGGGACAACAGCTGGGCAGGTTTCCCCACAGTGGGAATGGTCTTTTTGTAGCCTTCTTCAATGGACCAGTATATCTGTTTCCAGCAAATTGTTGTTTCTTTGGTCGTGCCATGATGGTGATCACAGTTCCCTTCAAACCTGAAAAGTGCACCATGTGTTCTATTATTCAGCGATCATAAAACAATTCAATAACCAATAAGACTTACTTCAATGTTTAAAACACATTTGGTTAGTGGCTTGTACATATCATTAATTTATATTCCTGCCAATAGAATGAAGATTGCCCAAGGCACTCTACAATGTTACACTTACAATACAGCCATTTCAGTCTACAGGTTCCAAAATTACTGATCACATATTTACAAACAAAATATTCTCAAATACATTTTACAAGATAAACCCAAGCAATTATGCTGGAAGTATAATATAACCATAATTACTAAATGCAGCACCAGTGTCTGACTGACAGACGAAAGCCAGTTCAGTCAGTGACGCGGCCAAATGATCACGCACTGCTGTCACATCTGTTTGCTTCCTACGTTAACAAAACCTTTTTATTCAATACAATGATTATGGTTATACATACCTGATGAAGTCTGATGTATTGATGTATAACACAACGTTCAATCTACACCTTATCAAGCACTAGTAGTCAAAAACGATCTCTCCAAAATAAAATCTCCAGCAGCTTCTTGCACAAGTTTCCTAGGCAGGAAGTTGGCCAGGCCAAAGCACAGTCATAAGCTTCTCTCTGATTGGCTCATTCGGACGCTCTGCCTATACTGCTGTACAAACAACAACCAATAGAAACTGAGTTTACAATAAAAGTTGCTGGCTGTATTAAGGATGCACTAAGTGTTTTTCTGGACAAGTTGGTGAAAACCAGATGTAAATTGGTTCAGTAGATCGCGAAAAAAGTGTATTTAAATTTATGCATATTTAATTAGGTGAATATGACCTGACAGGCAGTCACTAAAATGCAACTTTTTATATATTTTGCAAACCCTACTTAAATGTGGCATTTCATGTGTTCATGTGAATGATAACATGATGTAAATAAGGTGCAAAAAAACAAAATTACAATTAAATAAAAAAAAATCGAAATTCTAGTGGTTTATCCTGGCCTTAACAGATAAAATATTCAGCGTAACAGCTACAGTATTATTCTTATGCAAAGTTTTGTTAAAAGTTTGTTACTTAAAAGTATTTTTGAGCATATTAGTATAGTGGATGATAATAGGGTAATCTAGCATTCGACAAGTTTGTTTACAAGATTTAGCCAATCTGATTATTTGATAGAATATATAACATATAAAGTAACAAGCATAACAGCTACATATGTAAGAAAACACTTTGATCAGGTAGCATTGTTATTAAAAAAATAAGCAAGCTTTTTAGTAGAAACCCTAGTTTGTTTATGTACACGTCCAACATATCCGCAAGGGAACGGTACTGGTAAAGACTAAATTTGTCAGTTGTGTATAACATAAAGTGAGCTGCAGTTACTGTCCACATTAAACAGTCTTTCTAAAGACTAAGTTGGTATACCGACTGAGTTAATTTTGAGTACCTGAGTAAGCATAATATGGCCCCTTGCAAGCGGCAAGTGAAGGCAAGGAGGCACTTGGTGTGTGACCATTGTGACAGCTTTGTAGATTTGCTTTATCAGGATGCACAAAGTCATGGGCAGAGACAATGGAGGAAGGCTTTCCTTTCCAGTGCACAGGGTGTTGGAAAGTGGAATGTCTTACAGCAGAGTTAGCTAGGCTAACCGGTGTTGTGAAGGGGATGGAGATGAGAATAACCAAAGAGACGGATGGAAGAGGTCGGAAGGAGCAATGCAGTGACAAGAAGGATGAGGACCAGGAGATTGAGAGGAGGGAGGGCAGTGAACAAGGAAAACAAATGGAGAAAGAACAACAGAAAACATGGCATGCAAGAAGGTGACAGGGGAGAAAGTGACAGTAGAGGAGGAGGGGACAACGGGATAAGAGTGGAGAGAAGTTCATGTGACAGGAGGAAAGATGAAGGGAAGAAAGGAAGTGAGAGTAGATGTGTCGAAAGGGAAGTCAATAACAGGGATGATGACAGGAAGAAAAGAGGCATGGAAAAAAGGAACACCAAAGAAGGCGGCAGGGAGAAAAGTCAACGACCAGGTAGATGCAACTGGAGGAGCTACTCTGAGGCAGTGATTGGGGGGGCATTGAGAACAGAAAGGGTGTTTATGGGCGACTCTATTTTGCGAAAGACAGACAAGACATTAAGCAAAGGAGAAGATGTTGTTGTTTGTGTTCCGGGGGCTAGGATAGAGCATGTGACTGAAAGGGTAGAGAACACATCGGGGCATGGCCAGGGAGGATCTATATTAGTATATGTAAGGACGAACAATGCAGACAGGGAGGGGACAACTAGTATAGTCCAAACATACAGACAGTTGGTAGGGAAACTGAAGAAGACAAGAGTTGAACAGATTATTCTCTCAGGAATCTTGCCAGTAATAGGAAGAAGGAGAGCAATATAGAAACTGCAAGAGCATGGCAATCAACGCTCTAGTAGAGCAAATGTGTGAAGGAGTTGGATTTGTAGATTTGTGGGGTTACTTTGTTGGGAAAGAAGACATGTATGTGAGAGATGGCCTCCATCTAAGCGGAAAGGGCGCAGTAGTTTTCTCTGAGAACCTGCTTCGATCTATCTATGAACAGTGGAACAGGTTGCAACTATTTAAACTAGATTCGCAGGGGGATTCACAGAGAAGCCAAATACTGGAGGCACAGATAAGGACAGCAAAAAGAAATCAACAAAGAACAGTCTGGAAAACTCTACAACATTTGGTTATAAATGTGTTTGTTTAAATGCAAGGAGCATAGTAAACAAAAGAAATCACCTAAACATTATGGTAGAAGATATTGACCCTCACATGATAGGTATAACCACCGCCGATATATCAGATGCCGAATTAGGAATGACACGATATGTCATGTTTAGGAAAGATAGATTAGGAAGAAGGGGAGGTGGCGTTATTTTATATATTAAAGAATCCATCCAGGCTTATGAAATAAAATTAGAAAAAGAAGCAGAATGTGTAGAAGCTGTCTGGTGTAACATAGTTACAGGAAAATCAACATTAACTGTTGGGTTAGGTTAAGCATAGAAGAGAATGAAAAAATACATAACAAACTAGAATGAGGAAGTACAAAACGCTACAAAGGAAGTCAGTAAACGGGACAGTATAATTATGGGGTATTTTAACCATGGGCATATACAGTGGAAATCTCTACAGAGTACTGGGAGTGAGGATCAAAGGTTTTTTAAATTTAGTACAAGAGTTTCCTTACTCAACATGTGTTGGAACCAACCAGGGGTGAGAACGTGTTGGACATAGTATTGAGCTCACCGAAGGAATTTGTTGATAATGTCAAGATATGTGAGCCACTGGATGTAGTGATCACAACCAGATATATGTTATCATCAAAGTAAAAGGAGAATGGAATCGAAAAATACGGTACAGGAAAACATTTCACATAGGAAGATATAAGGACATGAGAAAAATATTAGCAAAGATAGACTCGAATAACACACTGGAGAATAAGATAGCAACAGAATACTGGAATATCTTAGAGTGAAATTGACTGCATTGTCGAACAATTTGTCCCCTTGAAAAAACAGGGAAACTCTCAAAAAAGAAACACTTATCGAAAGAAGCCATTAGAAAAATCAAGTACAAGCAAATGATGTGGAAGACAATATCAAGACATATAGTCATACTGGAACTGAAGAAGACTATGCCATTTATAAAGAAGCACTTAACCAAGATACAGCTGATATTAGAAATTCAAAAAAGAGAAGCTATGAGAAAAAAATTAGCTTTTAATATAAAACATGACAGCAAGAGTTTTTATGCGTATGTTCGAAGTAAACAGAAAGTTCAGGATAAGGTCGGTCCTCTAGAAGGTAGTGATGGAAACATAATAACAGAGGGATTCTTAATGGCAGAAAACCTAACTGAATACTTTAGTTCGGTGTTTACCAGGGAAGAAATTAGTGCATTACCAGTACTTGAGACTAAATTCAAAGGGAGAGAGTCAGACTATTTAGGACAACTAATTGCAACACCAAAAATGGTAAGCTAAGAAAATAAGGGATATAAGTCACCTGGAGTGGATGGGATTCCTCCCAAATTACTACTGGAAATTGTAGAACAAATTAGCATACCACTTGCAACAGTGTTCAATTTGCCATTAAAGGAGGGAATAGTTCCATTAGAATGGAAAGAAGCAAACATCATACCATTATTTTAAAAAGGTTCAAGAAGCAAGTCAGAGAACTATAGACCAGTGAGACTTATTAAAGATCACCTGGTTGATTTTATTGTTAAAAATAACTTGATTAACCCATCTCAACATGGGTTTCTAAAAGCGAGGTCATGCTTAACAAATATCTTGTGTTTTTTGGAAGATGTCACAAAGTGGGTAGATGAGGTATAACCAGTAGATATAATATACTTATATTTAAAAAAAGCCTTTGACAAAGTGCCACACCAAAGACTACTACTTAAACTAAAGGCCCATGGCATAGGAAATGTTATGATTAACTGGATAGAAAAATGGCTTATTGATAGAAGACAAAGAGTAGTAGTTGATGGGGAGGTTTCAAACTGGAAATCTGTTTTGAGTGGAGTACCGCATGGATCAGTATTGGGACCAATTTTATTCTTAATATATATATATATATATATATATATATATATATATATATATATATATATATCAATGATTTGGATGATGATATAACAAGCAAGGTGTTGAAGTTTGCGGACGATACAAAAGTGTTTAGAAAAATTAAAAGTGATGCAGATAGACAGCAATTACAAGATGACCTGAATAAGTTGACCGAATGGTCTGAGAAGTGGCAAATGCTGTTTAATTATGGGAAGTGTAAGTGCCTGCACTCAGGACATGGGAATGAAGACGCACAATATACAATGGGTGATACTGTACTAAATACTACCATAAAGGAAAAGGACTTAGGGTTAACTATTAGTGCTGACATGAAGGTATCAGAGCAGTGTGGAATTGCAACAGCAAAGGGAAACCAAATTCTTGGATTAATTAGGCGAAATATAGTGTACAAGGAAAAAGAACTAATAATACCGCTGTACAAAACAATAGTTAGGCCTCATTTAGAATATTGCCTACAGGCATGGAGGCCATATCGCAAGAAGGATATTGATATACTAGAAAGAGTACAAAGGAGAGCAACCAAGATGATACAAAAACTCAGGAATATTAGTTATGAAATGTGTCTAAAAGAATGTGGATTAACAACACTAGAAACCAGGAGACTGAGAGGAGATCATATAGAAGTGTTTAAACTATTGAATGGGTATGAAAATATTGACATAAATATTTTGTCTCGGTTAAGGAAGAGAGAAGGACTAGAGGACATGGAATTACATTAGCAAAGAAGCAGTGTAGACTAGATATTAGAACATTTTCACAAAGAACAGTAAATGAATGGAACAGATTATCAGCTGATTGTGTAGGTGCTAGTAGTGTTAATATGTTTAAAAATAAAATCGACATATACCTAAGAAGGGCGGGGTACAGTTAGATAGATAGGTTGGACTCTTGATAAGCCAAATGGCTTCCTTGTCCACCTGCCATCTAGAGTTGATTCTCTATGTGGCAATCTTGTTAAATCTGGTTAAATCTCTTAAGTTGATACTTGTACAGATGTTAGTTTTGAATCACGTAGACTTAATGTGATGACAGTGACATGTGTCCTGTATCTGTCCTCTGTCTTTCAGGGCTTGCAAGTGTTCCCTGTCAGTCTTTACAGAGGACAGACTGATGAAGGAGTTTGTGGAAAGGTTTCATGGTGATTTCCAGGTAAGTAGTTTGATGACACTTGTACCTCAGTCTACAGTGTTCAAGTGTCCACTTCCACTGACCTGTCTCTAACCGACCACTGCTTTAGACAGAGTTGTAAAGACCCCAGTGGCCAGGTGCATGACACACCCAAATCCAAATCACACCCAAGTTAGGGTAAATAACACCTAGGTGACACCTAGCCAGTAGGAGCAGTTGCATGACCCACACCCAGCTGGGTTATGTCACAAGTTAGAGAGAACTTTCTGGGGCAACTCGAAGCAGCCCCAACCGCAGCTGGGTGATTTGCAGCGCATTGTATCAATGGCAGCAGTGGTTTACTGCTTGTATAAATTCTACGACTGTCCTCATAATCATGGACATGAGGGTTTTTACTTACATGTCAATCTGTCAATGTTGATTTGGTAATTACTAAACATTGACAAATTAAATTGCTATTATTATTAAATGATTTGTTACTTTGCATTTATCACCACTGTATGTATATGTGATTGTTCACAGTTTATAGTGACAGTATGTATATTTTCATAAATATGGACATCATGGCCTTTTACTAAGATGTGTAGATCTATCAAAGTCGTGTGTGTATTATAAAATATTGACTAAGTAATTAAATTGTTATTAAATTATTTATTTATTTATATTTGTAACTTTCTATTAATGTAGTTATGCACATTGCATAATAATATGTGTAATTATCTTCATAATCATGGACATTATGGACTTTTTGTGTTGATCTGTATACGAATATTGATTTATTTATTAACATTAAATAACTATTAAATTATATCTCTTGCCACAATTAATGGGTTTTTTTACTAATCGAATGTTTATATAAACATATATTCATGGACACTGTGGCATTTTACAAAAACCATTTCTGTCTACCGAGATTACCCGTTAATTATCACCTATTAACTAATTTATTTATTTTTTATACATGACTAGTTAATACATATGTATTCTCATAATAAATGTGGTTATGCACACTGCATAATATGTATAAATATCTTCATATTTATTAACTCTGCTGGTCTTAATTAGAATGTGTTGGTCTGTTAATTTGGTGCACTACTAAGATAACATTAACTAATTAACTGAATTAATTAGTATGAAACAAATACTGGAAGTTTATTACTCCGTTCACTGCATTTCAAAACACTGCAAACATTATTTTAATAGTTATATAAATAACAACGTTATCCCATTTAAAATTCACTTTTATTGAAATATTTATCAACAGAAAACACAAAAATTTGCTCATTGCCAGTTTTTCTTTAGGTCGTCCACACTCTGCAACGTCGTCGATAGAGCGTTGACCTCTGCCGTCACAACATTCCATCCCTTTTTCTGTCCCTGTTCGACAAGGTTGATTTGAATCCGCCTTGTAACAGTTCTTATATTTGGCCATTAATTTGATAATCATTTTGTGTAGTTTTACTCATATTCATTTCAGCTATGTTCAAATAATTACACTGAGAAAGTGAGCCAAGTGTCTGGTATGGCTGACGAGTTCTTGTGGCAGTTGTAATATTTGTGAAATACTTTGGACATTATATATTACATAATTATATTGAGAAGGTTTTAGTTTCTGTGTAGAAATGTCTGATAAATATACATTGTAACAACCTGTGATATAAACACTTTGGACGGGACGGACTCAAAAGTAATGACCTATATTTATTTTAGTAACTATTTAAATGAAGACAATATCTGTATTATTTGGATGATGTTTACAATTCCATTGTTGTGATTAGTTACTTCAAAAGTGTGCATATTGTATTTACTGTATCTAAAACAATGGGACCCTAAAATTAGTAAAGGCTTATAAGAAATGTATTAAAAAATGACCTAGTTTCCACTGTATGATGTGATTGTTCATGTTGGAAATTTAATTATTTTGAATCTATTTTAACAAATATATTTTACATGTTTTATGTACTCATTTCAATCTTTTTGATTGCCCAGAGAGAGTGAAATTAACTATTTTTTATTTTTTATTTTTTTTATTTTATAGTTATTAATATTTGGGGAACCATGAGACAAACTAAAACTACATTTCAACAAATATGTCAATTTGTTTTGGTAAATGTAATTGGGGCTGTGAATATCTACATAGCCACATATCTAAAACCTAATATTTTATTAAATATGCTTAAGTATTCTGCCAGTCAAACTGTGTTTTCTTACTGTATTAAACTCGTAACTCTGTTCACAATTTGAAAGAAGGAAGTTAATTTGGTAAACAAAACATACATTCTCAAAACATGTTTTATTGACACTACTGCTGAGGCGGACCAAGTTGACCACAACAACCTTTGATATTCAACAATGTCCAGTTTTCCCACATACAGCTCAGCCAGCTTCTGCTACAAATTACTAGACTGACCAATGCCAGCGAGAGAACAGACCCTGTCAATGTAAGTAGAGTGTGATACTGGGTGGTTTATAATGTGTCTGTTTTATTGACTACTTAAGATATTGATATTTTATGTTTACAGCCGAGCTTTGAGGAGGAGGATGATGACGACACAGAGGAAGATGACGACACAGAGGAAGATGACGACACAGAGGAAGATGATGACCCAGGGGAAGATGACGACACAGAGGAAGATGACGACACAGAGGAAGATGACGACACAGAGGAAGATGACGACACGGAGGAGGATGGCGAGAGGAACAGGTCTAGGGTGTTGAAGCAGGTGAAGAAGATAGAGAAGGCTTTAAAGAGGTTGGTGGGACATGCCAAGTACAAGTAGGATGGACACAAGGAGGAAGACAAGGATGAGGAAGATAAGGAAGATGAAGACAATATGGATAAACTGGTTTATCAGGAGATCAAACTCTGAATCAGTAGCTGAATAACCAGTGTGTCGTCAATGTGTGTAGTCATACCTTGGATTTGTGGACTGTGGGGGTGACAACATGTGCCAGTTGTTCCTTTGTGTTGACACGCAGTGAGAAGACGTCCAGTGATGGTCTTTTCTGCACATTGACAACACGACAAGAGAACATTGGACTCAGACACCTGGACTTGACGTCTCCACACAACAGGTGCAGTATGAAAGTCTACTCCATTTTAATTGCTTGTGTCACAGACCAACGTAACCTGTGGACTGAGACAAAGATAACAAACACAATTATTTCACAATGTATGGTACATAAATAATAATCAGAACTACAGGTAGGAACAACGTGGCATGGTCCTGTTATTAAACCAAATCACACAACAACGTGGCATAGTCCCGTTATTAAATCAAATCACACAACAACGTGGCATGGTCCCGTTATTAAATCAAATCACACAACAACGTTGCATGGTCCCGTTATTAAATGAAGCTTTTACATACTTTTATATAGTCAACATCTGAAGAAACCGTTTTTTCAGTGTATTTAAGCTGCATCTCGCACATTTTCTTGAGAGGTAAATACTATACTAAATAGCATGACCCAAATAACCGTATCACAACATTTGAGGGCTTTTACATACATATATACATACATTTGAGTGTAAATGAGCCGTCTGTTTCAGCCGTGTAGACGGATTGTATCGTGGAGGGCGAGGTGCTCAAGCTGGGCAGGTCCTTCCTGTAGACGTGACAGAAGAACACCTTAAGCTGTACACCAACCGACTACAGTTCTATCATAAGACCCGAGACGACCAGATCGTCAAGGCCAAGGGAGTCAAGATAGGATCTGACTTTTGACCTGATTTCTGTTGACATTTCACGAACATGGGTTTGTTGCGTCTCTCTTAATTTGTACTGTTGCAAGGTGGAATATATATATAAGTGAGTTTTATTCAAGATTATCATGTGATTGTTGTCTCAATGCAGCCAGATTTCACTTAAGTCACAAGGTAATAATTATTAAAGGTGACTACTACTATTTAACCAGCACGTTTATATTGAGCAGTCTTACTTCAGTAAGTAAGCCTGTCCAACTTTGATCATCTCCTATATGACAGAATGCATTCAGACATAGGGTGTTTTGAACACAAAATCAGTATTTACTGTATGTTTTCTCTTTGGTTCTCAATTGTAGTGTCAGACCAATTGAATATATTACACAAGGCCACTGTCATTTAAAACCATCTTCATAATCTTGCATATCAAAATTTACCTCTCTGTTGTATCCATCCTTTGACAACTTCAGTAGTTTATAGATATGGATAATGACCAAACATTTTGTGGGAATCATCTCTGTGGGTTAAAATACATAACAAGTGAATTTGTTATTTGTTTACACTTGTGTACCCTGGAAATGGGAGATAGTTATTTTGGGGGACCTTTTTTCATGCACAAATTCTAAAAACAATGCATGGTGCTACAACATGCTAAATAGGCTTCATGTATTGTAGGATGTTTTAGTCACTGTGCAAATTTTATGCAGTTTGGAATACATATACATAAAGTCATGCACTACAAACTTCCAAGAGGGGTTTTGTATATGCACATTAATTTTCATTTTATTTTAACTTCATACGTGGGCATTTTTACATATTACCTAGTGTTTACTTTGTATTGTGAGATGGAATTGTTGTTAAAATGCCACTAAAAACTGCACATTTCATTTAGCACCAAGACTCGGTAATCATTAACTTTGTGATTTAGTGGTTAATGAAGTTGCGGTCTTCGACTTAATTAATTATTTTATGGTATAAGAAACTTGTCACACATGACATAATGTATGGTATCATGGTTCACAAAACATATCGTGTCTGACCATCCCTATGATGTTACGGTTCACTGAACACGTCACACATGACCAACTGGTGATGTAAATGGTCCACAGGTGGGTGAGACAGACCAGGACCTGTACAAAAACTTCCCGCTGATCGTATCAAAGAGGTCGCCAAGACGGTCTTTGACATGATCAATCAGGAGATGGAACACAAGTGGAAACAGAAACCTCGCACCAATGACATGGAAGTGAACTGTAAGTGCACGCCAGTCATTAACCCTTTACACACCAGTGAACGTGCCACAATCATTAACCCTTTGCACTGAAGTGCACTCACCACAGTTAGTAACCCCCAGACCACAAAGAAGTCACTGCAGTCATTAACCCTTTACACTCTTATCTTGCACCCAAATGAACTCGCTAGTTATCAACCCATCACACCCTGGTGAACTCACCATAAATATTGTCAACACCTGATATACTAAATGGACTCACAACGTTGAACACACCACAATTATTAACCCATTCCACCTTTGTCAATTACATATTTTAATAACAAAATTAGGTGTGGAGGTAAGAGTTGATTTCTGAGGCTAATTGAAAATCACAAAGCAACATGTGACATGGTCCCCATCATTAAATAAAGTTTTTATTTACTTTAATTTAGTAAATTTGCATCTCAAAAAAACGTTAGTATATTTCAGTTGCATCTCACAAAAAATGTGTCTTGAGAGTGAAATTTGCTAAATAACATGAACCAAATAATCATATCACTACATTTGAGGGCTTTTATGTACATATTACCTACATTTGAGTGTCTGTGCTGCCTGTGTTTCAGCCGTGTCGAGGGCGAGAGGTTCAAGCTGGGCAGGTCCTTCCTGCACCCCAACCAACTAGAGTTCTATCATCAGAACCGAGATGGCCAAGTGATGGCCAAGGGTGTTGATTGAGATAGGTCCCGACCTTGGGCCTGATTTCTGGTGATGTGTCATAAACATATGTATGTTGCTTCTTTCGTAGTTTGTACTGTTTCACAGTGGAATATGTATCCGTGAATTTTATTCAAGATTATTATGTGATTGTTGTCTCAATGCAGCCAGATTTCACTTAAGTCACAAGGTAATAATTATTAAAGGTAACTACTATGTAACCAGCATGTTTATATTGAGCAGTCTTACTTCAGTAAGTAAGCCTGTCCAACTTTGATCATCTCCTTTGTGACATAACATAGGGTGTTTTGGACACACTAAAAGTCTACAAAAATCAGTATTTACTGTATGTTTTCTCTTTGGTTCTCGTTTGTAGTGTCAGACCAGTTGAATATATTACACAAGGCCACTGTCATTTAAAATCACCTTCATAATCTTGCATATCAAATTTACCTCTCTGTTGTATCCATCCTTTGACAACTTCAGTAGTTTATAGATATGGACAATGACCAAACCTCGCGCTTGTGGTTCGTTCGTCGGTGGGAGATGATTCTGATCTGAGCTGAAAGCTAAGCAACTAGTGACACAACAGAGAGGTCAATTGCTTCCTAGTGGACAGGTCAAATGCTGCCAGATGTCATATGATATGTAAACTCAGTCTTTCTTTCCTGTTGATGACCTTGATGATGGACATCAAAGAAGTGATTCAAGAATCTCTGTCGTATTTTTAAAGTCCCCATTTTGTTTGACCTGAAAAGATGAAAGTTTGAATGGTCAGCATTTCTAATGTGTTTTTGCAACTGTTCACTTTGTGGCTCCACTGCACAATAGCGTAGAACATGTCTTGTTTTTAGTTATGGAAACGCAGTCATGCAGAAAAGATGTGGATATATATTATTCCGTAAGCCCTTCCTCTGTAGCTTAGAGATAAATGAATATATTAAATATGCGTTTGTAAATATATTTATGTAGTTTATGTACCTCTCCTTCATTCTCTCTCTCTCTCTCACTCTCTCTCTCTCACTCACTCACTCACTCACTCTTTTTTGCACTCCCTATCCCATTATCTCTCATGTTATCTCCTCTCTCTCTCCCCCATTCTCTACATACCAATACGAGCACATTACAATATGTACACAACAATGTTACATGTGTCCTGACACATGGTAAACATTGTCACATATGAACTGCCAAATTATTCCAGGGATGGAAATTTGTTCTAGTGTACTAATGGTGCCAAGTGAAACAGTTATGTGAGAGAAGTTAAGCTTCCTAGTGCCACCCAGTCCTATCAGTCCTAGATATATATCGTGATGAGATGTTGCCTTATGTTTCTGCCAGGAGAAAGAAACCAACGACAATGGCTCAGGTGGTCATTCAACTGGACGGAGCAGTGGACAGTACGTCAGAAGACATTGACATCCCCAGTGTCACAACACAGTATCGACATTGACAACACTCGGGTCAAGCTTGTCAGACAACTCGACGGTGCTCAAGACAGCAGCTCAGATGATGATGGTGACAACAATGATGATGACAATGATAATGATAACAAGATTAATGAAGAGGTAAGCCTAATGTTGTCTGCATGACAGCGGCCACTGCACAAATAAATTGCTGCCACTTCACGGGCCCTGGGTTATCTAGGCTCGGAGTCAGTTTGATTGGTAGCTAAGCAATTTGCCCTAGAGGGATGTGACTATTTCGCCTGTGATATAGTTGGCCATTTTGGAAACCATAATGTTGAACAAACACATTGCCTCTGACACAAAAGACGGTGCACCAGAGAAAAAGTGACGAGTGTGTTACCAACTGTTTCAGACAGAATTGTAGTTACTTTTTAAGGGGATAAGTGCTTTTGTATTTTGATGCTAGATAACTAAAACTTGGTGGGAATCATCTCTGTGGGTTAAAATACATATTATAACAAGTGAACATTTTATTTTTGGACATATGTGTAGTGGAAATGGGAGACATTTGTTTTTGGGACCTTTTTTCATGAACAAATTGAAAAACAATACATGGTGCTACATGTATTGTAGGATGTTTGTAGTCACTGTGTAAATTTCTGGTGATGTAAATGGTCCACAGGTGGGTGAGACAGACCAGGACCTGTACAAAAACTTCCCGCTGATCGTATCGAAGAGGTCGCCAAGACGGTCTTTGACATGATCAATCAGGAGATGGAACAGAAGTGGAAACAGAAACCTCGCACCGATGACATGGAAGTGAACTGTAAGTGCACGCCAGTCATTAACCCTTTACACACCAGTGAACGTGCCACAATCATTAACCCTTTGCACTGAAGTGCACTCACCACAGTTAGTAACCCCCAGACCACAAAGAAGTCACTGCAGTCATTAACCCTTTACACTCTTATCTTGCACCCAAATGAACTCGCTAGTTATCAACCCATCACACCCTGGTGAACTCACCATAAATATTGTCAACACCTGATATACTAAATGGACTCACAACGTTGAACACACCACAATTATTAACCCATTCCACCTTTGTTAATTACATATTTTAATAACAAAATTAGGTGTGGAGGTAAGAGTTGATTTCTGAGGCTAATTGAAAATCACAAAGCAACATGTGACATGGTCCCCATCATTAAATAAAGTTTTTATTTACTTTAATTTAGTAAATTTGCATCTCAAAAAAACGTTAGTATATTTCAGTTGCATCTCACAAAAAATGTGTCTTGAGAGTGAAATTTGCTAAATAACATGAACCAAATAATCATATCACTACATTTGAGGGCTTTTATGTACATACTTACCTACATTTGAGTGTCTATGTGCTGCCTGTGTTTCAGCCGTGTCGAGGGCGAGAGGTTCAAGCTGGGCAGGTCCTTCCTGTACCCCAACCGACTAGAGTTCTATCATCAGAACCGAGATGGCCAAGTGATGGCCAAGGGTGTTGATTGAGATAGGTCCCGACCTTGGACCTGATTTCTGGTGATGTGTCATAAACATATGTATGTTGCTTCTTTCGTAGTTTGTACTGTTTCACAGTGGAATATGTATCCGTGAATTTTATTCAAGATTATTATGTGATTGTTGTCTCAATGCAGCCAGATTTCACTTAAGTCACAAGGTAATAATTATTAAAGGTAACTACTATGTAACCAGCATGTTTATATTGAGCAGTCTTACTTCAGTAAGTAAGCCTGTCCAACTTTGATCATCTCCTTTGTGACATAACATAGGGTGTTTTGGACACACTAAAAGTCTACAAAAATCAGTATTTACTGTATGTTTTCTCTTTGGTTCTCGTTTGTAGTGTCAGACCAGTTGAATATATTACACAAGGCCACTGTCATTTAAAATCACCTTCATAATCTTGCATATCAAATTTACCTCTCTGTTGTATCCATCCTTTGACAACTTCAGTAGTTTATAGATATGGACAATGACCAAACCTCGCGCTTGTGGTTCGTTCGTCGGTGGGAGATGATTCTGATCTGAGCTGAAAGCTAAGCAACTAGTGACACAACAGAGAGGTCAATTGCTTCCTAGTGGACAGGTCAAATGCTGCCAGATGTCATATGATATGTAAACTCAGTCTTTCTTTCCAGTTGATGACCTTGATGATGGACATCAAAGAAGTGATTCAAGAATCTCTGTCGTATTTTTAAAGTCCCCATTTTGTTTGACCTGAAAAGATGAAAGTTTGAATGGTCAGCATTTCTAATGTGTTTTTGCAACTGTTCACTTTGTGGCTCCACTGCACAATAGCGTAGAACATGTCTTGTTTTTAGTTCTGGAAACGCAGTCGTGCAGAAAAGATGTGGATATATTTTATTCCGTAAGCCCTTCCTCTGTAGCTTAGAGATAAATGAATATATTAAATATGCGTTTGTATATATATTTATGTAGTTTATGTACCTCTCCTTCATTCTCTCTCTCACTCTCTCTCTCTCTCTCTCTCTCTCTCTCTCTCTCTCTCTCTCTCTCTCTCTCTCTCTCTCTCTCTCTCTCTCTCTCTCTCTCACTCACTCACTCACTCACTCTTTTTTGCTCTCCCTATCCCATTATCTCTCCTATTATCTCCTCTCTCTCTCCCCCATTCTCTACATACCAATACGAGCACATTACAATATTTACACAACAATGTTACATGTGTCCTGACACATGGTAAACATTGTCACATATGAACTGCCAAATTATTCCAGGGATGGAAATTTGTTCTAGTGTACTAATGGTGCCAAGTGAAACAGTTATGTGAGAGAAGTTAAGCTTCCTAGTGCCACCCAGTCCTACCAGTCCTAGGATATATATCGTTATGAGATGTTGCCTTATGTTTCTGCCAGGAGAAAGAAACCAACGACAATGGCTCAGGTCATCATTCAACTGGACGGAGCAGTGGACAGTACGGCAGAAGACATTGACATCCACAGTGTCACAACACAACTATCGACATTGACAACACTCGGGTCAAGCTTGTCAGACAACTCGACGGTGCTCAAGACAGCAGCTCAGATGATGATGGTGACAACAATGATGATGACAATGATAATGATAACAAGATTAATGAAGAGGTAAGCCTAATGTTGTCTGCATGACAGCGGCCACTGCACAAATAAATTGCTGCCACTTCACGGGCCCTGGGTTATCTAAGCTAGGAGTCAGTTTGATTGGTAGCTAAGCAATTTGCCCTAGAGGGATGTGACTATTTCGCCTGTGATATAGTTGGCCATTTTGGAAACCATAATGTTGAACAAACACATTGCCTCTGACACAAAAGACGGTGCACCAGAGAAAAAGTGACGAGTGTGTTACCAACTGTTTCAGACAGAATTGTAGTTACTTTTTTAAGGGGATAAGTGCTTTTGTATTTTGATGCTAGATAACTAAAACTTGGTGGGAATCATCTCTGTGGGTTAAAATACATATTATAACAAGTGAACATTTTATTTTTGGACATATGTGTAGTGGAAATGGGAGACATTTGTTTTTGGGACCTTTTTTCATGAACAAATTGAAAAACAATACATGGTGCTACATGTATTGTAGGATGTTTGTAGTCACTGTGTAAATTTCTGGTGATGTAAATGGTCCACAGGTGGGTGAGACAGACCAGGACCTGTACAAAAACTTCCCGCTGATCGTATCGAAGAGGTCGCCAAGACGGTCTTTGACATGATCAATCAGGAGATGGAACAGAAGTGGAAACAGAAACCTCACACCAATGACATGGAAGTGAACTGTAAGTGCACACCAGTCATTAACCCCTTACACACCAGTGAACTTGCCATAACCATTAACCCTTTGCACTAGAGTGCACTCACCACAGTTAGTATCCCCTCAGACCACAAAGAAGTCACTGCAGTCATTAACCCCTTACACTCTTATCTTGCACCCAAATAACACGGCGGGAAAATTGGCGGATGTAGAGGATTGAAATTGGTGGTGTGTAACATTTGAAAAACAAGCGGAAATATTGATTGATAAGTATTATTAATGTGTTCAGGTTATTCATAAAGTGGTACTGGACATATATTGAGTAGTAGTTTTGGTTAAAGTGTGTTAGTTAACAGTATTTTTGAACAGATTAGTATAGTGGGTGATAATAGGGTAATCTAGGCTTCGACAAATTGAGCAAATCTCTTTATTTGATATAGTATATAAGAGATAAAGCAATAAGAGTAACAACTACATATGTAAGATAAAACTGTGAATAGGTATCATTGTTATTAAAAATAAACAAGCGTTTTAGTAGGAAACCCTTGTTTGTTTATATAGGTAGTGTCCAACGTTTCCGCTAGGGAACGGTACACCAGTACAGACTAAACTTATTGTTCATGGTAGCATAGGTAGAAAGTTGTTTATAACATAAAGTGTGCTGCAGTTGCTGTACACAATAAACAAACAGTCTTTGTAAAGACTAAGTTGGTTTAAACTAAGAGTTGATTTTGACAAATCGTAATATGGCACCTGGCAAGCGGCAAGTGAAGGCAAGGAGGCACTTGGTGTGTAACCACTGCCACAGCTTGGTGGATTTTGCCGTATCGGGGTGCGGAAAAACTTGGTCAGAGACAACGGAGGAAGGGTTTACGTTCCAATGTTTAGGGTGTTGGAAAGTGGACTGTCTGACAGCAGAGTTAGCTAGGCTAACGGATATTGTGAAGGGGATGCAGAGTGGAGGGAGGGTGATTGCAAGGACAACAAATGGAGAAAGAACAACAGGAAACATGACATGCAGGAAGGTGACAGGGGAGAAAGTGACAATAGAGAAGGAGGGATGGACAAGGGGACAGGAGATGAGAGAAGTAGATGCGACAGGAGGTAAGACGAATGGAAGAAAGGAAGTGAGAGGTGATGTGACCAAACGGAAGTTAATAACAAGGACGATGACAGGAAGAAAAGAGACCGGAAAGAAAGGAACAACAGAGAAAGTGGCAGGGGGAAAAGTCAGCAACCAGGGAGATGCAAAACGGAGGAGCTACTCTAAAGCAGTGATCGAGGGGGCATTGAGAACAGAAAGGGTATTTATGGGAGACTCCATTTTGCGAAAGACAGACAGAACATTAAGCAAAGGAGAAGACGTTGTTTGTCTTCCGGTGGCTAGGATAGAGCATGTGACTGAACGGGTAGAGAACGTATTGGGGCATGGCCAAGGGGGGTCTATATTAGTACATGTAGGGACGAACAATGCAGACAGGGATGGAACAACCAGGATAGTAAAGAGATACAGAGAGTTGGTAGAGACACTGAAGAAGATGAGAGTTGAACAGATCATACTCTCGGGAATCTTGCCAGTGATGGGGGGAAGGGGAACAACATTTATAAATTGCAAGAGGATGGCAATTAACGGACTATTAGAGCAGATGTGTGAAGAAGAAGGAGTTGGATTTGTAGATTTGTGGGGATATTTTGTTGGTAAAGAAGATATGTTTATGAGAGATGGCCTCCATCTAAGCGGAAAGGGCGCAGCAGTGTTCTCTGAGAACCTTCTTCGATCGATGAATAATGGAACAGGTTGCAACTTTTAAAACTAGTTTCGCAGGGGGAATACACAGAGAAGCCAAATACTAGAGGCATAGATAAAGATAGCAAAAAGACATCAGCAAAGAACAGCCTGGAAAGCCCTACGGAATTTGGTTATAAATGTGTTTGTTTAAATGCAAGGAGCATAGTAAACAAAAGAAATGAACTAAACATTATGGTAGAAGATATTGACCCTCACATAATAGGTATAACTGAATCTTGGGCCACACCCGATATATCAGATGCCGAATTAGGAATGACAGGATATGTAATGTTTAGGAAAGATAGATTAGGAAGAAGGGGAGGAGGAGTTATTTTATATATTAAAGAATCCATCCAAACTTATGAAATAAAATTAGAAAAAGAAGCAGAATGTGAAGAAGCTGTCTGGTGTAACATAGTTACAGGAAACTCAACATTAACTGTTGGGTTAGTGTATCGGAGTCCAAACATAAGCATGGAAGAGAATGAAAAAATACATAACGCTATCAAAGAAGTGAGTAAACAGGACTGTATTATTATGGGGGATTTTAACCATAGGCATATACAGTGGACATCTCTACAGAGTACCGGGAGAGAGGATCAAGAGTTTTTAAATTTAGTACAAGATAGTTTCCTTTCTCAACATGTGTTAGAAGCAACCAGGGGCGAGAACGTGTTAGACATAGTATTGAGCTCACAGAAGGAATTTGTTGATAATGTCAAGATATGTGAGCTACTGGGGTGTAGTGATCACAACCAGATACATTTTATCATCAAAGTAAAGGGAGAACGGAATAGAAAAATAAGGTACAGGAAAATTTTTCACAAAGGAAGATATAAGGACATGAGGGAATATTTAGCAAAGATAGACTGGAATAACACACTGAAGAATAAGACAGCAACAAAATGCTGGAATATTTTAAAGAGTGAAATTTGTCCCCTTGAAAAAACAGGGGAAACGGTCAAAGAAGAAACACTTATCGAAGGAAGCCATTGAAAAATCAAGTACAAGCAAATGATGTGGAAGACATATAGACATAGAGGTGAAGAAGACTATAGCATGTATAAAGAAGCACTTAATCAAGCTACAGCTGAAATTAGAAATTCAAAGAGAAGCTACGAACAAAAAATTGCTTTTAATATAAAACATGACAGCAGGAGTTTTTATGCGTATGTTCGAAGTAAACAGAAAGTTCAGGATAAGGTCGGTCCTCTAGAAGGTAGTGATGGAAACATAATAACAGAGTGATTCTTAATGGCAGAAAACCTAAATGAGTACTTTAGTTTGGTGTTTACCAGGGAAGATATTAGTATATTACCAGTACTTGAGACTAAGTTCGAAGGGAGAGAGTTTGACTATTTAGGACAACTAATTGTAACCCCAACAATGGTAGCTATGAAAATAAGAGATATGAAGGATAATAAATCACCTGGAGTGGATGGGATTCCTCCCAAATTACTATTGGAAATTGTAGAACAAATCAGCATACCGCTTGCAACAGTGTTCAATTTGTCATTAGAGGAGGGAATAGTTCCGTTAGAATGGAAAGAAGCAAACATTATACCATTATTTTAAAAAGGTTCGAGAAACAAGTCAGAGAACTATAGACCAGTGAGTTTAACATCGGTGATTTGCAAACTATTAGAAAGACTAATTAAAGATCACCTGGTTGATTTTCTTGTTAAAAATAAATTGATAAACCCATCTCAACATGGGTTTTTAAAAGCGAGGTCATGCTTAACAAATATGTTATGTTTTTTGGAAGATGTCACAAAGTGGCTAAATGAGGGATCACCAGTAGATATAATCTACTTAGATTTAAAAAAAAGCCTTTGACAAAGTGCCACACCAAAGACTACTACTTAAACTAAAGGCCCATGGCATAGGAAATGGAATGATCAACTGGATAGAAAAATGGCTTATTGATAGAAGACAAAGAGTAGTTGTTGATTGGGAGGTTTCAAACTGGAAAGCGGTTTTGAGTGGAGTACCGCAGGGATCAGTACTGGGACCTATTTTATTCTTAATATATATCAATGATTTGGATGATGACATAACAAGCAAGGTGTTGAAGTTTGCGGACGACACAAAAGTGTTTAGGAAAATTAAAAGTGATGCAGATAGACAGCATTTACAAGACGATCTTAATAAGTTGATAGAATGGTCTGAGAAGTGGCAAATGCTGTTTAATTTTGGAAAGTGTAAGTGCCTTCACACAGGACATGGGAAAGAAGATGCACAATATACAATGGGGGATACTGTACTAAATACTACCTTAAATGAAAGGGACTTAGGGTTAACTATTAGTGCTGACATGAAGGTATCAGAGCAGTGTGGAATTGCAGCAGCGAAGGGAAACCAAATTCTTGGATTAATTAGCCGAAATATAGTGTACAAAGAAAAAGAACTAATAAGTCCACATGCCATCTAGAGTTGAATCTCTAGGTGGCAATCTTGTTAAATCTTGTTAAATGAACTCACCAGTTATCAACCCATCACACCCTGGTGAACTCACCATAAATATTATCAACACCTGATATACTAAATGGACTCACAACATTGAACACACCACAATTATTAACCCATTCCACCTTTGTCAATTACATATTTTAATAACAAAATTAGATGTGGAGGTAAGAGTTGATTTCTGAGGCTAATTGAAAATCACAAAGCATCATGTGACCTGGTCCCCATCATTAAATAAAGTTTTTATTTACTTTAATTTAGTAAATTTGCATCTCAAAAAAACATTAGTATATTTAAGTTGCATCTCACAAAAAATGTCTCTTGAGAGTGAAATTTGCTAAATAACATGAACCAAATAATCATATCACTACATTCGAGGGCTTTTATGTACATACTTACCTACATTTGAGTGTCTATGTGCTGCCTGTGTTTCAGCCGTGTCGAGGGCGACAGGCTCAAGCTGGGCAGGTCCTTCCTCTAGCCCAACCGACTAGAGTTCTATCATCAGAACCGAGATGGCCAAGTGATGGCCAAGGGTGTTGATTGAGATAGGTCCCGACCTTGGACCTGATTTCTGGTGATGTGTCATGAACATATGTACGTTGCTTCTTTCGTAGTTTGTACTGTTTCACAGTGGAATATGTATCCGTGAATTTTATTCAAGATTATTATGTGATTGTTGTCTCAATGCAGCCAGATTTCACTTAAGTCACAAGGTAATAATTATTAAAGGTAACTACTATGTAACCAGCATGTTTATATTGAGCAGTCTTACTTCAGTAAGTAAGCCTGTCCAACTTTGATCATCTCCTTTGTGACATAACATAGGGTGTTTTGGACACACTAAGTCTATGAAAATCAGTATTTACTGTATGTTTTCTCTTTGGTTCTCGTTTGTAGTGTCAGACCAGTTGAATATATTACACAAGGCCACTGTCATTTAAAATCACCTTCATAATCTTGCATATCAAATTTACCTCTTGTATCCATCCTTTGACAACTTCAGTAGTTTATAGATATGGACAATGACCAAACCTCGCACTTGTGGTTCGTTCGTCGGTGGGAGATGATTCTGATCTGAGCTGAAAGCTAAGCAACTAGTGACACAACAGAGAGGTCAATTGCTCCCTAGTGGACAGGTCAAATGCTGCCAGATGTCATATGATATGTAAACTCAGTCTTTCTTTCCAGTTGATGACCTTGATGATGGACATCAAAGAAGTGATTCAAGAATCTCTGTCGTATTTTTAAAGTCCCCATTTTGTTTGACCTGAAAAGGTGAAAGTTTGAATGGTCAGCATTTCTAATGTGTTTTTGCAACTGTTCACTTTGTGGATCCACTGCACAATAGCGTAGAACAAGTCTTGTTTTTAGTTCTGGAAACTCTGTAGCTTAGAGATAAATGAATATATTAAATATGCGTTTGCATATATATTTATCTAGTTTATGTACCTCTCCTTCATTCTCTCTCTCTCTCACTCTCTCTCTCACTCACCTCACTCACTCACTCACTCACTCACTCACTCACTCACTCACCCTTTTTTGCATTCCCTATCCCATTATCTCTCCTGTTATCTCCTCTCTCTCTCCCCCATTCTCTACATACCAATACGAGCACATTACAATATTTACACAACAATGTTACATGTGTCCTTACACATGGTAAACATTGTCACATATGAACTGCCAAATTATTCCAGGGATGGAAATTTGTTCTAGTGTACTAATGGTGCCAAGTGAAACAGTTATGTGAGAGAAGTTAAGCTTCCTAGTGCCACCCAGTCCTATCAGTCCTAGGATATATATCGTGATGAGATGTTGCCTTATGTTTCTGCCAGGAGAAAGAAACCAACGACAATGGCTCAGGTGGTCATTCAACTGGACGGAGCAGTGGACAGCACGTCAGAAGACATTGACATCCCCAGTGTCACAACACAACTATCGACATTGACAACACTCGGGTCAAGCTTGTCAGACAACTCGACGGTGCTCACGACAGCAACTCAGATGATGATGATGTCAACGGTGATGATGACAATGATAATGATAACAAGATTAATGAAGAGGTAAGCCTAATGTTGTCTGCATGACAGCGGCCACTGCACAAATAAATTGCTGCCACTTCACGGGCCCTGGGTTATCTAAGCTAGGAGTCAGTTTGATTGGTAGCTAAGCAGTTCGCCGTAGAGGGATGTGACTATTTTACCTGTGATATAGTTGGCCATTTTGGAAACTATAATGTTGAACAAACACATTGCCTCTGACACAAAAGACGGTGCACCAAAGAAAAAGTGACGAGTGTGTTACCAACTGTTTCAGACAGAATTTGTAGTTACTTTTTTAAGGGGATAAATGCTTTTGTATTTTGATGCTAGATAACTAAAACTTGGTGGGAATCATCTCTGTGTGTTAAAATACATATTATAACAAGTGACACATTTTATTTTTGGACATATGTGTAGTGGAAATGGGAGACATTTGTTTTTGGGACCGTTTTTCATGAACAAATTGAAAAACAATACATGGTGCTACAACACGCTAAATAGGCTACATGTATTGTAGGATGTTTGTAGTCACTGTGTAAATTTCATGCAGATCCTGAGAGAAAACCGAAGACAGATCAACTCCAAATTTGGAAGACATGTACATAAAGACATACACTACAAACTGTCAAGAGGGATTTTGTATATGCACCTTTAATTTCCATTAAGCACCCAGATACACCCAACCTAAAATATTAACCTTTATCTACCGTTCTCCCAAAAAAATATTTTATGGATAATAAAAATTCCTCTTGAGAATGTTGAGATATGTATGTACAATACATGTAGCCTATTTAGTACGTTGTAGCAGCATGTATGGTTTTTTTTAATTTATGCATGAAAAAAGGTCCCCAAAAATAAATGTTATTTCATGTGTGTATTTTATGAAATGCATTTGACAAAGACACGCTGTGAATAATACCTAAATAATATTTTGTTACGAGCGTTGATCCGGGAAACACTTGAAATATCTGGCGACTTTAGACAAGGACCTGGTTCAGAATTAACATGTATTAATGTATATTTAAAAAACACTGTGGTGTGATAGCTTGAAATAGTTAAAATGAGTTTGTATTTGAGAAAAAAATACCATATGTTCTTTCAGTGATATTTTAATGATATTTCTAGTTTTGTAACATATTTAAATACTCGAGAATGGTTGATATTTTGATTGCAGTATAACCCCAGCGACGTCAGTACACGACAGATACAGTATCCAATGGCCACACAGCACACGATGTACACGTGAAAGAGAAATAACTGCGAGTTGTTTGTGTTCTGTCACACAGTACTTCTAGTAGGATGTGGATATCTTACCCACTTACTCAGAGGTTCACATTTTGTAGTATTTCTGCTACTACCGAGTACACGTGTTGTATTTATTGTTGATGTCTCCTCGACGAATGTGATGATAAGTGAACAGTCATGTGCAAGAGATTTTAAGACACTTTTTTTATTCTAGTTTGTTATGGCTTACTTACCGACTACGCAATATATGCATGAATGTTGTAGTTATGTCTTCTGCATTTGGTGATGTAAATAGTCCCGCCACATGCAGATCCTTGTATTAGCCAAAACCTATGCTACAGCTAATGTCAGTGAACAACTGACTGTGATCAGAAATGGTGAGATGTTATTTATTTAAATGATTTGTTGTGTTATGAATGGGAATGTATATATGACAGACAAGGGTAGAGCAGAGCTGGAAACAGTGCAAATCAGTCACAGTGACCCCTGGTGCACAAATATGGCATTTCTCTTTGGCTTTGCAAAGAAACAGACTGAAATCACTTGCTTTCTTGCAAAGCCTGATGAGTGTTTGCAGTTGTAACAAGATAATCCATATGATTGTATATTCTACAAGACAATGTTGCACCTTCTTAAGTTGATCACTACTCAGCAGGGTTGGGTCCAATTATTTCAGTTTGAATACAGATAGTTTGTGTATTTGTATTGGAAATCACAAAAATATTTGCAAAAACACATAAATTTGTTTACCAACATGAAGCAAAACATTGCTTCACTTAGTCCAGCAGCCAAAGAGCATTTTTTACCTAACCCTCTTTTAGCCTGATTTTTTTCATTTTATCTCTAGCATATATATATATATATATATATATCGCAGAAAAGCAGGGAACCCATCCATAGCCATCAAGTGGGTTTTGACTGGGAATGTGCCACAAAGAATCCTGCTGTCAGGTAAAATCTTAAAGTACCGGGGTACATGTATTTAATATTGGGGACTTTTTAATATTTGGAAATAAAATATGTAACAAATTGTAATATATTTGTTATGGAGAAATGTATTTGTAGTCTTGAAAAGTAGTGTTTGATTTGGCCGAGTTGTGCATGATCCCAAAATATGTATTTAGACCCAATCCTGCTACTCAATTCTAAAGTTTATTTTATGTATATAAATTATGTTGTGTGCATTGTAGTTTTTTATTGTGCTTTAAATTAATTTGCATCAAAAGCTGTGTCCGTTGCTTTAATGATGCAAACATTATGATGTAAGGTGCTCAGCAAATACGACACTGATAAGTTGAACTTTGGATAAGTCTAAGTATTTCCATGAATCCGAGGTTTGATTTATCATGATGCAGAGTTGGGTTCAAATACATATTTGTATTTGTGCAGGGGAAGAGTACTGGTTGGTACAGTAGTACAGATAAGGACAGTCTAGTAAACCTGTCTGCCAATTAGTCTACAGCAGTCAATCAAGTCAAGGACAAAATTGCTACCACTATAATACACTTGAACTATAATGGAAACACGGGCCATGTATTTGAGTCATACTTGAATCAAATTTCTGAAATGGCTGTACTTGAATTGTATTTGAATAACAAATGGCAGTATATTGGAAATTTGAATTAAAATCAGGAAAAGCAATGTATTCGGTTTGGCTGAGTAGTATTTTTATTTGATCACAAGTATGTATTTGGACTCAACCTTATCGGGATGTACTGTATTTGGTGTACACGATGATATTCTTGTGTACAGTATGTACAGCATCATTGTACATTTTGTATGTATATATATATATATATATATATATATATATATATTCCACGAGTCTGAGGTTTGACTTATCCAAGGTGCATTTAATGTTTGTGTACAGGATGCTATTTTTGTATATAGTGCAGTATAACTGTACATGTTGTATAGTTGTACAATATCATTGTCATTTCCTTACACAATGTAATATAATTACACAGATGTGGTAAACTTGTCATACGCTAAAGTAGACAGTATCCAACTCCAGATGATGTCTGTGATCTGGTGTGATCGTGTACCAGTGCATGATATACACTGAGACGTGTGTAGGTACAGATGTAGTAGATTATGTGTGTATTATTCATTAGGTGCTTAGAAAGCTGCACTCAAAGGTAAACTGAGACGTGAGCAATAAAAGGAGACTGGCTTGAATACATGCAATAATAAAAAGATGGTTGTTTATACAGCACATAATGCAATTGTGTTCATTTTTACGTATGTACCTGATACATTTAATGTACTACAGACTCTGTACTAGCATTTGTCAAGGAAACAACACATGAAACAACAGTCATTGTTGTCACCACTAGCCTAGGTATCACAAAGAAATGACAAATTGCCAATTTGGGACAGCATTATTTCTAGAAGTTTTTATCTGATAACCAAACATAAAAATATGATGGCATTCACTCCATAAGGTTTCTGTAAAGGAAGGAATGTTCAATCGCAATCCGTTGACGCCTTTTTGTGCTTTTTCTTGAGTGATGTTCCCCCTACAAAGTAAGTAACATATTTGGACAACTTCAAAAAGTATAATACATATATATATATATATATATTATAATGATACCGATTCTGGTAAAAAACAATACGTTATTTAGCATTGGTTGACATCATATTTGGAGTGAAATAATTAGCATTCACAATCTGCACTGAGGTTGGTAATTTTAGGAAATGTTTGAAATAATAAATAAAAAACTAAAAGTAACTTCTTCAAAACTTCAGAACACTGCACTGGTAGATCACTGGTTCTGGAGAAAATGGTTGTTAATAATAATAAAAGTGGAACCTCGCTATAAAGAACATTTGCAAGTGATCTGAATAACTAACATCTGTACTTTAGTGTCAGATATATAATTTGTCCTATGGCAACTGTAATTGTGAAGTGGCTGTATTATGGAGGTAACTGGTAAAGCAAGGTTCCACAGTAATGGCCACAGTGCCAAACAAATACACCAAACCAGTCGGTCTAACTTACAACTTCTTCCTGCTTCTTGTGTTTCTTCTTACTGCCACTAGATGTCACCATTGAGGGTGTGGTAAGATCGTCACTGTTGCTGGAATCGCTGCTGCCTGAATAGTTCCTCTGAAACACAAACACACTGAGTCAAAAATAGTCTTGTCCACAGAGCTGCTGTGTGAATAGCCAGTGTTGGCTATTCACAGAGCAAGTTGACAACTCACAATAATGTGACAAGTCATTAATGATATCTTATATGGGACAAATTATGACTTTTCAAGGTTGTTTTGCAAATACCTTAATCAACACATCACATTCCATTGACCACTAAATCTCTCCCACCAATGCCTGCAACACTCACCCATGTTTCTCTTGTGATCGTACTCGAGGAGTTTACTCTCACAAATTGTCCTCGCTCGTAACTGTCGCTTCACAGCTGAGATAAGTGGACGTTGCTGGAACAATGCTCCCGTCAACTTGTCCACTGCCTGCAACAGTCACACTTAAATAACAACTAAAACACGTAAACTATGTAGTTTATATTCTACCTGACCGGTCTGAACTTAGTCACACAAAAAATACCAAGATTTCTTTTTAAATGGTCAACATCCATTTTAAATTAGAGATTTTGATGACAACTGCTTAGGATCCTAGCCATTTTGTTATGGCAGAGTTTGGCAGCGAGCCAATAATTTGAGCGATTTGGGAAATTGAATGAGTGTGACAAATAAAAACAATCTCATTGCTGATGTTTATCAAAGAAATATGAATGAGGTATCATTATACTGCTAAATGAATGCTTTATGATTATTACAATAAAATATGATTTAATCGTAATATATGTAACAATATCACATACTATTATAATCATTGTGATACTACATTATAACGTTCATCAAAAAACAGTTACTGCCTCAAAAAGCACCTCCAGTTGATCTTCCAGCAATGACATATGGCACGGAAATATAGGCACTCACCAGCCAAGCAAAGAACAAGCCAGCAGCTGTAGCTGCACAAACACAGATGGAAAGGAAAATGTTAAACATCACATACCGGGACAGAAAAACAAACATCTAGGTAAGAGAATAGACAAAGGACACAGACGTGACTGAACAAGTCTGTAGATGGAAGTGGACCTGGGCAGGAACACAAGATAACCGATGGAAACCCTACGAAAGGAAAATACCTAGAGGAAGGCCGGTGAGATATTGGAGAGACGAACTAGATGATTACTGGAAGGTTCCACCAGGCAGAGGATAGCGCAAGATAAACAGATGTAGCAGTAGCTTGCTGAGGCCTTCACCCAACCACGGGAGCTTATGATTGCACAGTGATGATGGTGATATATATAATTCCAAGTAGCTAATTTAAAGCGTAACAAAGCTGTGCTTTCAACTGATATATATATATATATATGTATATCATTTTCCTGAAGCATTGTGACGGGTATTTTGTGACTGAGTGTGAAGTAAATGTGTACCTGAAGTCTTTGTAGGACTGGGACCAGTCTTCTGGTGTGTTCTCTTTCGTCGTCCAAGCTCATCTAGTTTCAACACATACAGCCAGTCATAATTAGGACAGGCCTACTTACAAAATACTTCAAACTTTACATTGTAATGTGAACTACAGTTATGTTAGAGCTTGATTAAGATGATGTTGATATTGACTTTTTTATGATAACCCAGTCAATTTGTCAGTCTGTGCTTAAATAATTAGCCGAAGACACTATTGATGATGAGTGTGTTCTACAAAGAATCAACACCCACGCATTGACTTACCACTGACCCAAGACCACACTTGTGGGGGTAGGTAACTCGCTCCATAATCACTCTTGATCTTTGCGAGGACAGCGTGGTGACAGGTTGCTGCCATGGCTGTTGTCATTTGTGCTGTATCTGCAGACAGAAGAAGACAGACTTGGTTGTCCTGCTAACAGGCTACGTCAATTAAACAGGTTAACCAAGGCTGTCATTAAAACACATTTTTGTGGTCAAAGCTGTTGGAGTATTGTTTACACATCCATCATCGTCACAAGCCAGGCCCAGGTGAAGTGACTTCATACACTGCCCCTGGCACATGGGAGTAAAAACAAACAAAAACATTCCAATTATGCTGTGTTTTCCTCAAGTATTCACTCAAGTGCCTAGACCTATTTCATCCTTTGCTGTCCTTTGACAACTGGTCTCCTTTGTCCTCATAGCTTTCCTTATTGCCTTGTTTGACTATAAAATGTTATGTCAATAAGGAATGTGTTGGTGACTGAGCCGTCTCAAACATGCCACATACGTTACATAAAACACCAACATGTGCTTGAAAATTTGAAATTAAAATTGTTACATTGAGCAAAAACGAACATAACAAAGTTATTGCCCAGCTCCTACACTGTCATTTGAGGGTCCACCCACTGCCTACATGGGTCACCTGGCAACACCAACCAGCATCAAACTACACGGCTCACAAAACTATTTCATAGTTTTGAACTGTACGCATTTTAAATACATTTCCAGATTTTTACATCTCAACAAAAATTAATGCATTTAAAATAAGGAAGTTCTTATGTAGCGCAGTATCCAGTACTCAGAGCTGCTCAAAGCACTTTTACACTTTACTTCCCTGGCAGACCTGTTCAATCAAACAATGTCTCAACTTCTCTGGGAAGCATCCAGCCATATGCTACAATTAATGTACGAAGGCTGCTTGTATACAGGTGAGTGAACTGGAGCAATGTAGAGAGAAAACTTGCCCAAGGTTTTAACACCATTTTAACACAGGATTCGAACCCGGGTTCTCTTAGTCGAGAGTCCAAAGCTCTACCCCTGAGAAACTGCGCTCTACAAAGTGGGTGAACACTGAACACATACTTTCACTTGACCTTTTGAAGTCGCTGTTCTCTGACTGGTTGATGAGGAGGTTTTCCCAGAGTGAATTCTCCATGCGGATTCTCTCTTCCTCTGCCTTCTTCTCAGCCTCCTGCAACATCACACCAGGGGTTTACCCCGACTCACAGGGTGAGAACTGAACGGACCAATCATCACAGCCATGTTGTGGCTGCAAAACAGTTACGGAAATTGATCCCTGTACATATATATGATAGGAAAAGGAAATGATAGGAAAGGAATACTTTGTTTGACCACATAGAACAAGCCTTTCTTTAGTTGCACTTTGATCTAGAATGTATCCAATCAGTAATGTTACCTTTTAAACTCGCACTGAAGTGTCTCATATGGAGGTTGTGATGAAGATGGTATAGTTTGAAGATCTCTGACAGCTGAACACTTCCCCAGTGTTGGTGGTTATGTCATATGGAGGTTGTGATGATGATAGTGGCTCCCTCTGGAGAATGTTGTTGTTAACTTTGCCCAATGGAAACGGTTAATTTTAAATAACTCCTTTAATGTCTCCAGTTTATTTAAATTTTACTCATGTGTGACCTTTAGTATTTGTTTCATTGTGTTTCAGTGCTCCCATCCATTCCAATGTGTACCATCTACCCATCCATTCCAATTTGTACCATCTACCCATCCATTCCAATTTGTACCATCTACCCATCCATTCCAATTTGTACCATCTACCCATCCATTCCAATTTGTACCATCTGCCCATCCATTTCAATTTGTACCATCTACCCATCCATTCCAATTTGTACCATCTGCCCATCCATTTCAATTTGTACCATCTACCCATCCATTCCAATTTGGACCATCTATCCATCCATTTCAATTTGTACCATCTACCCATTAATTCCAATGTGTACCATCCACCCATCCATTCCAATTTGTACCATCTACCCATCCATTTCAATTTGTACCATCTACCCATCCATTTCAATTTGTACCATCTACCCATATATTCCAATGTGTACCATCTACCCATTAATTCCAATTTGTACCATCCACCCATCCATTCCAATTTGTACCATCTGCCCATCCATTTCAATTTGTACCATCTACCCATCCATTCCAATTTGTACCATTTACCCATCCATTCCAATTTGTACCATCTACCCATCCATTCCAATTTGTACCATCTACCCATATATTCCAATGTGTACCATCTACCCATTAATTCCAATTTGTACCATCCACCCATCCATTCCAATTTGTACCATCTGCCCATCCATTTCAATTTGTACCATCTACCCATCCATTCCAATTTGTACCATCTACCTATCCATTTCAATTTGTACCATCTACCCATCCATTCCAATTTGTACCATCTACCCATCCATTCCAATTTGTACCATCTACCCATCCATTCCAATTTGTACCATCTACCCATATATTCCAATGTGTACCATCTACCCATTAATTCCAATTTGTACCATCCACCCATCCATTCCAATTTGTACCATCTGCCCAGCCATTTCAATTTGTACCATCTACCCATCCATTCCAATTTGTACCATCTACCCATCCATTCCAATTTGTACCATCTACCCATCCATTTCAATTTGTACCATCTACTCATCCATTCCAATTTGTACCATCTACCCATCCATTCCAATTTGTACCATCTACCCATATATTCCAATTTGTACCATCTACCCATCTATTCCAATGTGTACCATCTACTCATCCATTTCAATTTGTACCCGTCCAAATGACAGAGGGACAAGTCCCTAGATAAAGCTGTGCCCACTGTGTGTCCACCTCGCTCCCTCTTCTCCCGGGCTGTCCGTTCCCTCTCCTCCAACTCCTTGCGGTAATCTCGGCCTCGCTGCTCAGCAACTGTACCTTGGCCCGGTTGTCTACAAACATACACAAATGAATGCACTTATTTAACATCAAATCTAGTTACTACTGTCTGAGGAGATTTACATGTAAAACAAAGTTAAATTTGCACCAAACAGCCCAAACTTGAACTAATCTAGAAGTTTTGATACAGCAATTTCAGATAGAGGTAAAGGAGATACAGGTATGTAATTAATTAAATGTGTTACTTTTAAGTTATGTAAGCAAACTGTCAAATTTCTTTTTGTAGTTTTCTTTGCTTGGTTGATGGTGATTTTTACCTTCTGGCCTAACCATGAAGATGACAACCTAGAGCTGCCAAATTTCTCCTCACATATCTTATGTATATGTACACACACTAGGATACACAATAAAATCACTAACATTATTTAAACAAATTAAATTCACAAAACAAACTCATACAAACCTCGCTGGCACTCGACATCATCACAGTCGGCTACACGTAGCTCTATGATTACTGTAAGTTGGCGTAATACCGGCATTGTGTCAAGGTGTTGATTATTAGCCTTAGGCAAAGTTTAGGGTTAGCTTAGTATTATTTAGGATTTGTTATTTTAGCCTAGGGTTTGGATAAAACCAACACCACCGCAGACGATGTATGTACTGTTTTGTGTGAGTTTGTTTTGTGAATTTTAAGCTAGGTACATCAACAAATTGTGATATAATCATTTACACACTTCTGTGTGATAGAGTATGCTATGTAGTTTACAACACTTTCTGATTTTGTCAATAACTTTATTATTGACAAAGTTATTCGACTTTTAGAGTCAGAAAAACAGGCCATTGTGTCCATAGGATTGGTATCCATTTTCTAGCAATATTTGTGCTGCCACCAAGTGGCAAATAATGAAACCAAAAGTTACATAATGTGTTCTAATAAAGGTACGTAATGTAAGATCAAATGTTAATAACCAAGTGTTGCCCCTCATATCACGTGACTTTGACATGACCTAGATAATTGACTTATGCCGACACGTGACCTACATGTTAAAAAATGACCTAATTAAGTGCAATTCATGAACAGAATAGTTTATCATACCACATACATTTTGTTATATTGGATCATTTATATTCATTATATAATATAATGTCACATCCGAAAGTGAACCGTTAATGACATTTCTTTTTAAAGATGACCTTGACCTAAGTGTGTATTGGTCATAATATTCTGTGTCTATAACTTCAGGGTTAACAAATTAATCATAGCCAATCAATGAGTGTGGACTATTATGTTGTGTGACCTTGATGACTTAGTTAATTGACCTAGAATTACCCTTGACCTATTTATTCTGACAAATGACCTATTTATATTTACAAATGACCTAAATAAATTATAAAGTGTGACACATTGATATTAGCATGCAGATATATTGTTCACAGTATGCAACCGACAAACATACATAGAAAACAAAAGAAACGGAAGTACAACTAGTCAGCTTGTGCTTGTCATTACATTTGATCAAATTGTGGCGTTGCCTTTTTTAAATTATGATACCTTAATTTTACTGAAATGTAAAAAATCCAAAAAAAACAGAAATAAATAATAAGTGCTACATTAAATGTACACATAACACATAATTTTGTGCACATAATTATACAAGTACTGATGTTAATGGATTTAATGTTATTTAATACTTTTTTATTATTAGTACAGGTATAATGTCAAACCCAGGTCCAATTGAAACATTCAAATATTACACAGCTTTTATACTGTAAAATTAATATTTTCATCTAAGCCTATTTAAATAAAAATATACTATCATACAACAAGTACATATTTATAATTATTTGTTCGTACAAAATACATCGTGATTTAAGCACAAATAAATTGACTGTGTGGATTTTGAATCGTAGAAAAGTTGTGACCTACATCCAAGTACATTATGTTAGCACAAATTTTAGACGGTTTTGAGGTTATAATTGTAGTGGCTCTGTGGCTTGAGCATGCGATTATCGACCAAGAGAATCTGGGTGCGAATCATGGGTTGAACCTTCATTCATTCTATTTAGCTCTATTCAGCAGTATAAATCAGTACCTGGCTATAGACTGTGGTGATATTTGTGTACAGTCTTTGCACATTAATTGTAGTGTGGCTGGATGCTTTCCAGAGAAGTAGAGATGGTGTTAGACTGAACAATTTGTCAAAGAATAAAGTGAAAAGTGCTTTGATCAGTCCTGAGGACTGGATATTGCACTATGTAAGAATTTACTTTGCTTGCTTTATACATATAAATATACTTTATACAATATTTGGACAACATTCAAAGCAAAGAAGTATATTCTACATAGTGAAACTGGGTTGTTACCTTGACAACAGTCTGTTGTGAAGACAAGTTTGTTAATGTAGGCTCCCTCCAGCCAAATCTTCTACATTGTTTGTTTCTTTACGTGCACTGAAACATCATTTGACACGTTGACAATACACACCAGATCAACAAATAACATTAATGCTATCATGTGACCTGTTGCATAGCAACAAGGTCCATCAAGTCATCAAAAATGGATACTAAACACATGTAGCTCACTGACACTTTACAGCCACGATACACTGTGTGTAAACAGTCTTGGTCTGAGGCTTCACGCACAATTCTGACTGAGATGTAGGTCAACCATGAGTCCATGACTTACTTGAAGCACTGATTCTTCTAACACAACTAGTATATATTACACAATTAGGTGATCATGGCGAAGAGACTAGGCACTGTTGGCCGTGACAGATAATACCTGGGGAGATGATAGTCTACATACAATATAATATCACCATCAACTCACCTAGACAATACCTGGGGAGATGATAGTCTACAAACAATTTAATATCACCATCAACTCACCTAGACAATACCTGGGGAGATGATAGTCTATAAACAATTTAATATCACCATCAACTCACCTAGACAATACCTGGGGAGATGATAGTCTATAAACAATTTAATATCACCATCAACTCACCTAGACAATACCTGGGGAGTATATATTACATACGGGCATGTTGGAATATAATTGTTTATAATTGTTACCTGATGTCTTTGTAAGACTTGTTCTCATTCGTCCGTCGAAACTTGTCATGTTTATCTTCCTCCATCAGCTGTTTCTTCAGGCTGGCATGGACATAATTCACCAGTTACAATTAGCAGAGACAAAACACACTACATATTATCTCACTGTAACACCAACTGTAGTTATGTTAGAGCTTGATCTAGTTACACAGAAAATCATTTATGATAAGCCAGCTAATTGATGAGTCTGTCTTTAAACAATTACTGATACCAATGAAACTGCTCTTATCCTGATTTGATTCTAAATTGCAAGAAACCAATGGCATTACAAGAGTGGGCCGTAAGTTAGTCATAACTATGTTTCATATGAACACTAAATAACCCCAAGACGCCACTTGTGAGGGTGGGTTGTACACGAAAGAAACAACACCCTTGACAAAACCCCAATAGTGGGGCAGGTGTCTCCTGAAAGAACAAGACAACACCCCTAGACTCACCTCAGTGCAACAAGACAATTGTTGGTGTAGGAACAAGACAACACCCCTAGACTCACCTCAGTCAACAACACAAGTGTTGGTGTAGGAACAAGACAACATCCCTACTCACCTCAGTCAACAACACAATTGTTGGTGTAGGAACAAGACAACACCCCTACTCACCTCAGTCAACAACACAATTGTTGGTGTAGGAACAAGACAACACCCCTAGACTCACCTCAGTCAACACCACAATTGTTGGTGTAGGAACAAGACAACACCCCTAGACTCTCCTCAGTCAACAACACAATTGTTGGTGTAGGAACAAGACAACACCTCTAGACTCACCTCAGTCAACAACACAATTGTTGGTGTAGGAAAAAGACAACACCCCTACTCACCTCAGTCAACAACACAATTGTTGGTGTAGGAACAAGACAACACCCCTAGACTCACCTAAGTCAACAACCCCAATTGTTGGTGTAGGAACAAGACAACACCCCTAAATCACCTCAGTCAACAACACAATTATTGGTGTAGGAACAAGACAACACCCCTAGACTCACCTCAGTCAACAACCCCAATTATTGGTGTAGGAACAAGACAACACCCCTAGACTCACCTCAGTCAACAACACAATTATTGGTGTAGGAACAAGACAACACCCCTAGACTCACCTCAGTCAACAACACAATTATTGGTGTAGGAACAAGACAACACCCCTAGACTCACCTCAGTCAACAACACAATTGTTGGTGTAGGAACAAGACAACATCCCTAGACTCACCTCAGTCAAAAACACAATTGTTGGTGCAGGAACAAGACAACACCCCTAGACTCACCTCAGTCAACAACACAATTGTTGGTGTAGGAACAAGACAACACCCCTAAATCACCTCAGTCAAAAACACAATTGTTGGTGCAGGAACAAGACAACACCCCTAGACTCACCTCAGTCAACAACACAATTGTTGGTGTAGGAACAAGACAACACCTCTAGACTCACCTCAGTCAACAACACAATTGTTGGTGTAGGAACAAGACAACACCCCTAGACTCACCTCAGTCAACAACACAATTGTTGGTGTAGGAACAAGACAACACCCCTAGACTCACCTCAGTCAACAACCCCAATTGTTGGTGTAGGAACAAGACAACACCTCTAGACTCACCTCAGTCAACAACACAATTGTTGGTGTAGGTACAAGACAACACCCCTAGACTCACCTCAGTCAACAACACAATTATTGGTGTAGGAACAAGACAACACCCCTAGACTCACCTCAGTCAACAACCCCAATTATTGGTGTAGGAACAAGACAACACCCCTAGACTCACCTCAGTCAACAACACAATTGTTGGTGTAGGAACAAGACAACAACCCCCAGACTCACCTCAGTCAACAACACAATTGTTGGTGTAGGAACAAGACAACACCCCTAGACTCACCTCAGTCAACAACACAATTATTGGTGTAGGAACAAGACAACACCCCTAGACTCACCTCAGTCAACAACACAATTGTTGGTGTAGGAACAAGACAACACCCCTAGACTCAGCTCAGTCAACAACACAATTGTTGGTATAGGAACAAAACAACACCCCTAGACTCACCTCAGTCAACAACACAATTGTTGGTGTAGGAAACAAGGAAAAAAACAAACCCCTAACTCAAACCCCAGTCCCAAAAACACCACTGGGTGGGAGGGAAAACCCTAGCTCCCCCAGTCAAAAACCCTTTTTGGTATAGGCAAACAACACCCCCCGACTCACCCCGGGCAACAAACAAATTTTTGTCATAGGTAAACAGGAAAAAACAACCCCCTTTAAATTTAAAACTCCAAGACCCCACTGGCATGGTGGAATATAGCTCCAAACAGAACCTTGGGCTTTGGGACAAAACCACACAGGTGCTAAAATGGCTGTTGTCATATGTGCTATAACTGCAAACAGAACCTTGACTGTCACACACACAGACTACATCTGTTGTCATCTGTGCTATAGCTGCAAACAGAACCTTTACCCAGAGACCCGTACCCCTGTTGTCATTTGCTATAGCTGCAAAAGGGAATTTGCCCCCCTTTTTGTCACGGTATAGTCCATATCCTCACCCGGACCCGGGCCCCCGTCAGGCGGGCTGTTTGAATTCGCGTTCTTGGGCGGGGGTTTTTTTCATGGCGGGAGGGTTGCGGGTGTCCATGCCATTTTTATTGTATTGAACTTTCCAAAATCCCGTTTTACAATGTTTAAAAAATTTCCCAAAAACACTACAGTTTATTACTTGCGTCAATGACATTTTCTGTGTTTTAAAAAGAGCGTTTGTCTAGTTGTGGCAAGTTTGTCTTAGTAACTGATTGCATTATTTGAATTATGCATACAAGATTTTAGCAAAATGTTAATTTAGATGCACTTGAAATTCATTAAATTACAGAGGCAAGGCGTACATTTTTATAACGAAGTTATCACACTTCATATCACCACCAAGAAGCCACAGTTGGAGCCGATTGGCAGTGAAAGGCGACGAGACAATAGCCATGTGCCTTGCGAGGGAGGCTAGACGCTCTTTCATATAGGCGCTACCTAAATCTCGTCATATAGGTGTAACAAACGACGCTGATTTGATAACTACCATGACGACACATTTACGTTGATCACGTGATTTGATTTAAGAGATGCATTCGTCAATACGCCAGTTATTTTGTAAGAGTTTATCAAACAAGTTGCGTCGCACTATGAACGTTTTAATCACCGGTAACAAAGACTAGTATTACCACGTGGACATACATAGAACAGAAAACACAGATCGACAACAGTTCATCTAGATGTCTACTGACATAGATATATGGAATACCAACGACTTCTTCTGTGTCAGCGATCACGCAAGAAAAGGTATGTTGATAGCATTCATTTATGTGTGTGGGTTGCGATTAACAGCATAATTTGTATTTGAAATAAATATGTGGGTCGGGATCGTCGTGGTGGTAAGATAAATTGGGAAATAATTTGTTGATGTTGACGTGCGTTTTTTAGTTAAGATCCATCTATATCAGTTTTACTAGGATGCCATCCGCTGTTAAGAAAACCAAAATGTATAACAAAGTCATAATATCTGATGAAATTTATTATTATTTAGGTTTATTGATTCAGTTTAATCAGAAGTAAATATGTGGGTAGGGATCGTCGTGGTCTTAAGATAAAATTGAGAAATTATTAGTTAATGTTGACATGCATAGTTTCAGTTAAAATCCATTGATATCAGTTTTATTTGGATGCCATCCGCCTTTAAGAAAACAAAAATTGATAACAAAATAATAGTGTATGATGAAATTGATTATTATTTTGGTTTATTGGGTCAGTTTAATCAGAATTCAACACGTCAACGCAGTCCCTACAATGGCTACACGTGTAGAAGGTCAAAGTTCGAGGTTTGGTTTATTTATGCATTTATAGATCATTTAGAAAATCCATTCATACCGGTTCACTTTAATGCCATCCACACTTTAAAAAGCCAAAATGGATACGATACTAATATGTTCTGATGAAACTGATGGTTATTTTATTTTCTAGTTATAGCATTTAATCTTTGTTGATAAAAATGTGTTGGTGATTTCTTTCACGAGGGCAGCATTACGCAATCGCCTCACGTGGCAGACCAGTTGTGCTGTAAACAGCGGTAGTCGGGTAAGAATTTAGGTCAATGATGCCTAGTAATTTCAGTTCGCAGCAGTTAAAATGGGGCAATTGTCGTCCCAAGTACGTGGGAAAACATCGCTCTGTGGCTTCCAATCAATTGCAACAAATGTAACTACTAAGTCATCATTGCGACGCCTTGGTTTTCAGACTCTGGTAATAAACAGACTCCCATTTGCAGACCACCTTCGATGCCATGTGGCTGTTGACAGTGTTATTATTGGGTGGAAGGATTTAACTGACTTTATTGACAGGCACATTAGAACAATGTTCCAGTTAGGTCTTCTGCGCTTCCCTGGTACTGGAAGGTCAACTTTCTGAGCAATTCAGTTGTACTAAATATAGGCCAGACAGTACACAAGGAAATAATAGAACAACGATGGGTAACATGGGACGGTTTCATTCAATGTATTAAGTAATGTCACTAATGCCTCATTGGGCAGCCAAGAATTTATATAAAGATATAAGTATTATCAATAATTTATTACAAATAACAACACAATATAATTGGTTAAAACATACACGTTATTGTACAAATAAATCCATAACTGAGCACTGCATTATTCTTCAGAAATGCATTTATTGTAAGTAAATGTTGATGGTTTTAAATAATGAATGTTTTGTACTTTTATAAGTTTTTTTATACAATGTGTTTGAACTTTTACAATGTAGTGCACGGGAGGTGCTATAGAACATATTTATGACAAATGAATCACCTTAATGCAAAACATATAACCTGTATGCAGATAAGCTGGTAAAATATCTTATTTTCAACAGAGATCTGCTGTTTCTCCATCATTGCTGTGGATGCAGAGGCAGGAACCGAATCAGAAGCAAACACCACACCCTGACTTCACCACCAGTCATCTCGGCCAACACATCAGCTTCAGCTACTTCAAGATTCCAGCTAAGGACTTCCATTTCTCTGTGGCAATTGATATTTTCATAGAACACAACACAGTGCAATCCTGCAAAATCTGCCATTATTTAATGATACAACAACTTACTATCTTTAATTATATCTCAGCTATAAGTGATTGTAATTGTATGACTTAAATTTTCAATGTTTGGTTGTTGAACTATATTGTAAAAGTTCCTATATGTCAATAAATGTACATATTTTAATTATGCTTGTATTGTTATATTACTTTTTTAATTAAGTGTGCATTATTATATGCCTAGCCTTGTTTTATGTCCAATTGTCCTTTGTAACATGCCGATTGCAGAGATGTGTTGATTGTGTGTCGATCGCATGTCGATCGCGCTTTGTGTAAGTTGAATAAAATTTGTAGCCTGGCAAAGTTCTGTTTGCAGTGCAAACAGAACCTTGACTGTCACACACCCAGGCTACATCTGTTGTCATCTGTGCTATAACTGCAAACAGAACCTTCACTGTCACACACCCAGACTACATCTGTTGTCATCTGTGCTATAGCTGCAAACAGAACATTGACTGTCACACACCCAGACTACATCTGTTGTCATCTGTGCTATAGCTGCAAACAGAACCTTGACTGTCACACACCCAGACTACATCTGTTGTTATCTGTGCTATAGCTGCAAACAGAACCTTGACTGTCACACACTCAAACCACATCTGTTGTCATCTGTGCTATAGCTGCAAACAGAACCTTGACTGTCACACACCCAGACTACATCTGTTGTCATCTGTGCTATAGCTGCAAACAGAACCTTGACTGTCACACACCCAGACTACATCTGTTGTCATCTGTGCTATAGCTGCAAACAGAACATTGACTGTCACACACCCAGACTACATATGTTGTCATCTGTGCTATAGCTGCAAACAGAACCTTGACTGTCACACACTCAAACCACATCTGTTGTCATCTGTGCTATAGCTGCAAACAGAATATTGACTGTTACACACCCAGACTACATCTGTTGTCATCTGTGCTATAGCTGCAAACAGAACCTTGACTGTCTCACACCCAGACTACATCTGTTGTCATCTGTGCTATAGCTGCAAACAGAACATTGACTGTCACACACCCAGACTACATCTGTTGTCATCTGTGCTATAGCTGCAAACAGAACCTTGACTGTCTCACACCCAGACTACATCTGTTGTCATCTGTGCTATAGCTGCAAACAGAACCTTGACTGTCTCACACCCAGACTACATCTGTTGTCATCTGTGCTATAGCTGCAAACAGAACCTTGACTGTCTCACACCCAGACTACATCTGTTGTCATCTGTGCTATAGCTACAAACAGAACCTTGACTGTTACACACCCAGACTACATCTGTTGTCATCTGTGCTATAGCTACAAACTGAACCTTGACTGTCACACACCCAGACTACATTTGTTGTCATCTGTGCTATGGCTGCAAACAGAACATTGACTGTCACACACCCAGACTACATATGTTGTCATCTGTGCTATAGCTGCAAACAGAACATTGACTGTTACACACCCAGACTACATATGTTGTCATCTGTGCTACAGCTGCAAACAGAACCTTGACTGTCACACACCCAGACTACATCTGTTGTCATCTGTGCTATAGCTACAAACAGAACCTTGACTGTCACACACCCAGACTACATATGTTGTCATCTGTGCGATAGCTACAAACAGAACCTTGACTGTCACACACCCAGACTACATTTGTTGTCATCTGTGCTATGGCTGCAAACAGAACATTGACTGTCACACACCCAGACTACATATGTTGTCATCTGTGCTATAGCTGCAAACAGAACATTGACTGTTACACACCCAGACTACATATGTTGTCATCTGTGCTACAGCTGCAAACAGAACCTTGACTGTCACACACCCAGACTACATCTGTTGTCATCTGTGCTAAATGAGAGATGACGTAGTTGTCATGTACTATTGACCTACGTCCAGAACTGGTTCATGCTAAGGCAACGAATGACCCTTTTCCAGAACAGATCCGGGTCGGCCAACAACAACAACGCCACTTTCGAGAACAGGTGGCGCCTTCTTGCTAAAGTTGTCTTTACATTCTACCTTGATGTCCTCGCACCGCGGTGACCGTTGTCATGGCGCCGGATCTACCTGTCCTTGGTGACCAGTGTCGAACTACCTGTCCTTAGTGACCGTTGTTCACGGCCTCGGATCTATCTGTCCTTAGTGACCATTGTCCATGGCGCCGGATCTATATACCGGTCCTTGGTGACCGTTGTCATGGCGCCAGATCTACCTGTCCTTGGTGACCGGTGTCGATCTACCTGTCCTTAGTGACCGTTGTCCACGGCCTCGGATCTACCTGTCCTTAGTGACCATTGTCCATGGCGTCGGATCTACCGGTCCTTGGTGACCGTTGGCACGGCGCCGAATCTACCTGTCCTTGGTGACCGTTGCCATGGCGCCGGATCTACCTGTCCTTAGTGACGGTTGTCCACGGCGCCGGATCTATATGTCCTCGGTGACCGTTGTCATGGCGCCGGAGCTACCTGTCCTTGGTGACCGTTGTCATGGCGCCGGATTTAACTGTCCATGTCCGTCCGTGGTCAATCCTTGGATATCATCCTTGCTGGCGATGTCAGAAACTATTTGCTCAATGTATCGTTGTGGATGCGACGATTCAGTGTTAAGTCGTCTGTTAATACTCTCTACTTAGACTGCCTTCGGGATTGAACCAAAGTGACCTGAATGGCGAGGTGACACTATTAGCGAAATTAATTTCTATATTATACTCACTACTCCTGCAAAACTCATTTTGGTTTATCCGGGAGTGACCTCAATAATTTTAGATGGCTGTATTAAGTAGGTAGCTGTATTACTTAGGTGGTTGCATTGTACAGGTGGCTGTATTACCTAGATGATTATATTATCGAGGTGGATGTATTATCGAAGTGGTTATATTACCGAGGTAGCTGTATTACCGAGGTGGCTATATTACCGATGTGGCTGTGTTACCGAGCTAGCTGTATTACTGAGGTGTCTATAATACCGAGGTGGCTGTATTACCGATGCAGCTGCATTACCGAGGTAGCTGTATTACCGAAGTAGCTGTATTACTGACTTAGCTGTATTACCGAGGTAGCTGTATTACTGATGTAGCTCTATTACCGAGTTTGGTGTATTACCGAGGTAGCTGTATTAGCGAGGTGATTGTTTTGACAATATATGAAAACGGCGACGACAAACAACGAATAGAATATGCAGATATATGCAAGACCATAAAACAGCAAGAAAGGACACCAGGAAATACAACCAAGATATCGTACGAGAAACAAGAAAGTCCGAAGAACGCAGAAGCTAGGCCAAGACAAACTGATCACACTCATGGACACGATCGCGATAAGATCATAGAACGAATAGAGGAATTATACACTGAGCTATACGACAGTGAACAGAGTACTATAATCCACATTGACCCCAAAGATGTACCAGAGATAACATTATGGGAGGTGGAAGCAGCACTTCGAGATATGAAGAATGGGACAGCAACAGGCAACGACCATATTATAAACATCGAGACATTGAAAACAGGAGAAGATATCACCTCGAAGCCACTTGCAAAGTTGTACACTAAATACTTAGCAGAAAGACGAATACCCAAAGCATGGAAGAACGCTAAGATGGTGAGAATCTTCAAGAAGGGAAATAAGAAATACCTCCAGAACTACTGGAGGTATTTTCTAGTTTTATCTATAAAGTATTCACGAAAGTATTCACGAAAAGGCTAGAGAAGAAACTCGACGATAACCAGCCACGAGAGCAAGCTGGGTTCAGAAGCGGATACTAAACGATAGACCACATCCACGTCGTAAACCAACTGAAGGAGAAGTGCAAAGACTATAATATCCCAATCTGCATCGTTTTCGTCGACTACGAGAAAGCCTCCTACTCAGTGCAAACTCAAGCAGTGCTGACATCGCTTCAAGAACAGGCGATAGAACATGTACGTCGAACTCCTGGAAGAAATCTACACCAACAGCTCGATGAGAGTCCATCTACACAAAGAAAGCAACAAGATCAACACCAGGAGAGGAGTACGACAGGGAGATACCATGTCGCCCAAGCTGTTTATCGGCAGCACTCCAAAGCATATTTCGACGACTGACTTGGGACACCAGAGGCTTGAAGATAGACGGCGAATAGCTTAGTCATCTTCGCTTCGCCTACGACATACTCATATGCGCTAATACACCACATGAGCTACAACAAATTATCTGATGAATTATCTGATGAAAGTGAAAACCAGGGTCTGAAGATTAACAAGTCGAAGACAAAGGTAATGATGGAAAACAACATACCAGTATATGTCAACAATGTACATCTACCTGGGACTGAGATATAGCACCAGAAACAAAAACGAAGACAAGGAGATTCCAAGAAGAATTACGCCAAGCACCGCGACATCTTCAAGGGTCATATTGGAACATGCTTGAAGAGACAACTCTACTATTCTTGCGTACTTCCAGCAATGACATACGGCGCAGAAACACGGGCACTCACCACATAAGCAAAGAACAATATATATATATGTATGTATGTATGTATGTGTGTGTGTGTGTGTGTGTGTGTGTGTGTGTGTGTGTGTGTGTGTGTGTGTGTGTGTGTGTGTGTGGGTGCGTGCGTGCGTGCGTGCGTGCGTGCGTGCGAGCGATGCGTGCGTGTGTGTGTAGCTTTTCATCTAATATACACACGACATTTGTAGATGAATGGTCTTTTGTAAGGGCATCTTATGGCCTCCCAAAAAGTAAAATGTTCAAATGTAGCCTGTTTCTGCCCGGATTTGTAGCTTCGCTCAGAACCTTAGAGACCTCCACTGTTGTCTCTGTATTCGCCAACTAGAGGACAGCCCTCCACACCACACCAGTGAAGCTGGACATTCCCTGCCCACTTTTGTTGCCCTGGACACCTTGTCTAATTGTTCCCTGGCAGCATGGACGTGTCAAGGGTAGAGTAAAGACTGGTAATAACGTAATCAGCCGCAGTGACACATGGCGGGCGACGGTGTGGAGCTGTTGTGCATACTCATCTATTTAGATTATATATGCACATTTGGCAGTTTTCTATGGCCCGATGCCCTTCCTGACGCCAATCCTCCTTTTTCGGGCTTGGAATCGGCAGTTGAGTCTACTAGCTGCCTCACTCCAGGCGGAGTTCTTTTTATTACATATAATTGTGCATAAAAGTATTATATAATATATACATGCAATGCCAGAATGCAAATTATGAAAAGCTAGCACATTGTTTAGATTACTGAGGGTTAGCGAGCTCCTATGCTATGGTAGATTTTCATAGACATAGCAAAGTCGCTGGCCATAGGCCTACTGGGTGAAGTCGCCAATTAAGTAAAACATTTATAATAACCCGAACGATGGTGCGAAAGCCGGCCATCGTATTTATTTTCCAGTAGGTGACACCACTGTCTGTGTCAACGGCCTTCGCCTAAATGTTTCTTAGTCTAGAAAACGCCGAGAACTGTTGTGTTGAGAAATATTAAGTACGTTACAAAATTACTTTAACTAACTCTACTACACGGACAGTTTAATTGGACCTGTTAGTTGGGCAGTGTAAGTTATTCAAACTAATGGTTTCAGGATCAATGTTATGTTAACTCAGACAGGCTTCCAAACGAAAAGTCGGAGAAGTTGAGACGGTGTTTGATTGAACCACGTGCGCTCGAGTTGTTTACGAGTATACTAGGTCCTATCCCTATAATATAATAGAAGTGTTTCACACACTTCTATTATATTATAGGGATAGGACCTAGTATACTCGTAAACGACTCGAGCGCACGTGGATTGAACAGCCAGCCTAGCCTAGCCCTAGGCTAGGCCGCTAGGCTAGAGCCTAAGGAACAGGGAAGTAAAAGTTTAGTAAAGACCCTGTCACACTGAAAGGTATGCGGTTCTGAACGTTTCTCGAATAAAAAGAATTGACATTCGTTTTGTTTCCTAACTGAGTTCTAACTGGGTTCGTGATGTTCCAGGAATATTCTAGCAGTTCGTAAGGACTTTCGGTGTGGTCGAAAATTATTCAATAATCTTGGCCTGAATTATTTAAGGCCTTTTTAAAACGTTTTTACCACCTTGGTTCAATGTGTATGTGTTCGGAATAACATTCTACATAAGTTCCGGTACACAGAAGTCAGATATTGTTTTTCGTAATTGTGTTCTAGAACAATTAATGTTGTCGAGTCGACGCAAATAAGCCAATTTCACAGGGTGCGAGCGGTTAGCGTATCACTGATGCATCAGGACCGCAAAGACGATGTATCTGTATCTGTATCTGTATCTGTATCTGTATCTGTATCTGTATCTGTATCTGTATCTGTATATGTATCTGTAGCTGTATCTGTATCTGTATCTGTATATGTATCTGTATCTGTATCTGTATCTGTATCTGTATCTGTATCTGTATTTGTAACTGGCAAAATGTCCTAGGGACACATCATGCCACTGCGTATGGTAGGTCGTCTGACTTAATTGTTAAAATGTTGGAATAAATCATTTTGAAACGAGTTTAGTGATTTACTTGAGACAGTGTTTGGGGGCAGAGAATTCCATTCTTTAATTGTGGTTGGGAAGAAGCTGTTTCCAAATAATTATGTTTGCAAAGTATCTAATTTCCAACAACTGACTGTCATGTTTACGTGAGGATATAGTGTTGTGTTGGATGTATTGATCTAACGGGATATCTATAAGGTTATGTTCCATATTGTATATTAAGCCTTTTAATTTATCTTTTTGTTTGGAGGATGTCCCACTGGATGTCTTGCAGTATGTGGATATGTCCCCAAACCTAAGGCTACATCATTAATTTATATTCTGTATAATGTAGATTGATTTGTTGTAAGCTTACTTAAATTGATAACATATTGCTCATTTCTTTCTACATTTCGACTTTGCAATGCACACCCAAGACATCGCCTTTGTGGCTTTCATGCGTCTGTGATGCACTAACCGATCACCCTCTGTAAAATCGGCATATTTACGTCGACTCAATGGCATTAAATTGATATAAAACACTTCTTTGAAACGGAAGAGATATAGAATGACAGTCCAAACATATACATATAGTAAAAGGTGGTAAAAACGTTTTGAAAAGGCCCAAATAATTTAGGCCAGTTAACGGGAAGATTAGCTGTATTCGAGGTAGAAGCGGTCTGTTGGGAAAGGGTCATGAAAGCGTTCTAGACATACTGGGAGCATTCGAGGAGAAGGTGGGTTCAGTGTTGCAGGGATCTTGGTGACCGGGTCGGCCTTGTGGCGCTTCTTTGCCACCTCCGGGACCACCTCCCCCAACACCTCACACTGCTGCTGTTGAGCCTCCTGCTCTGCCTCCTGCTCTTGCTCAGTCTCTTCCTCCATCTCCGGCGTGAGCAGCCTATGCTTTCCCTTCTTGGCTGCTGCATTCCTTCGTGGCATGTTGCCTTTTTTAATTGTGAGAGTCATTTGAAATTTTCCCGCTATTCTTACTATTGATGCAGACGTCGGTGTCGACTCCAGCTGTGCGAGAAGCGTTCGGACAGCGAAGGAAAGGAAACTGACTATTCGCGAGATGCATTCAAACTATTTGGAAAGGTTTCGTAAAGCGTTCGAAGAGTCTTGGAGAAGAATACGGTGTGATATTAAACCAAACGAGCCGTTCGAGCTGCATTCAGAAAGGATTCCAGCAGGATACTAGATGTATGCGTAAAGCATTAGCCCAAAAAGACCTCCCGCTTCATTGGGGCTATTCTGAACAAAACAATTATTTTATTCAAGAAATATTCTGATCCCATACTTCTCAGGTTGACAGGGCTTTAAAGCGATTTGAACAGTACTGACTACTGATAACTGGATCCTGCACTATATCATAATTTACCTTTTTATAAGACGCCAGAATAATTAACAAATTGAAATATGTTGTGAGCATTAATGATGAAGTGAACGCCAAAAATTTGAAAAGCCAAAACTAAACTTAGCACATAGACATGTCATAGCACAGACAGACACAGTCATATAGAGCCTAGACACTAATCTAGAGGCCGTGATAGGGTACTTTTGCAGTTTACTTTAAATCCGCACCTCGAAAAAACCCACATGAAAACAGCCACTTATATCTCTAATCCCCAAATTCTAAATCATATATTTATGCCTTTTTATTGTTTTGTGATGTGATCAGAAAATTTAAATTAATGTATCAACAAAAATGTACTCAAAATACAGTTGTTTTTTATGCGTATTCATTGTTTTCATCACAGGAAACTCCGGTAAGTGGCGCCACTCTAGGTCTTTTTTGCAACCCGGTCCCTGTACAAATGCAAGTAAAAATGTGACCCTAACAAAATTATGGATACAATCTAGATCCAACCAAACATCCTGAATATGACAATTACCATTGACTGGACTATTACTTACCAAACACTTTCCTGTAAGCAACCAATTGATGTTTACATTCATTGCTTATTTCTGTCATCAATCATATCCCTACCCTACCCTACCCTCCTTCCTTCCTTCCTTCCTTCCTTCCTTCCTTCCTTCCTTCCTTCCTTCCTTCCTTCCTTCCTTCCTTCCTTCCTTCCTTCCTTCCTTCCTTCCTTCCTTCCTTCCATCCTTCCTTCCTTCCCTCACTCCCTCCCTGCCTCCCTCCCCTTTTTAAAATATAATGTCTGATTTACCTTTATGTATATTTTTATAACTTTGTTTTTTAATCTTTTGTATGATTCCGTGTAGGTTTTATTGTGTTGATGTATGTACGAGCCTGTGAACAGACTGGTCCTGGAGATACGGCGCTCTAGAAGTACGAGCAATAATAATAGGTACGTATACGTTGATGCAGACAGATGGCCGGATGTCTTGACAGCTGTCAATGTGACCTTGGGGACCTGAAGCACAATATGCCGGAGCAGAGAAATATGATCGCATCGGTAATCTCCGGAGTTCTGGTAATAAGAAACAAACATTTTGTTGCTGTTAAAGTAGCGACTGGAAACTTTACACTGCTGCATTTTGGCACTATTTTATGTCATTACAGTATTAGTAATTCTAGTAGAAAGAAGTGATATCGTTTTCTAAACTTACGTCATACTAGTTATGATATATGACACATCTCTTCGACATAGCATTTAGAACACTGAGTGGCTGATTGAAGTGACATTTAAATGAAAAACTATTTCCACTTTGTTTATCTATGTTAGTAACATGTTTCAAAGTTTGCTTGTCTTCTTAGTCTTTATGCATGTCTAATTTGTAAAGTCAGTTTAGTAAGGAATTTCACTTATTTATTTTATTGAATTAATTAATTTATCCAACTTATTTTAACATATTTATTTAACCTATTGATTGAACTTAATTAATTAGCTTATATTTATTTATTTATTTTATATTGTTAACGCCTTTCAGCCGGACACACGGCGCTTTATAAATGTTTCCAAATAATATGTAACAACTGATGTCATTCCCTTTTGTCAACTTCACTTTGTTACTTCACCTCAGGTGCCCGGATTTGGCTGTTCTTCGGGTTTCTCATTAGTTTTGCGTCCATCATAGGGGCAGGATGGATTATGTTTGGCGACTATATTGTACCAAGTGTCGGCACTGTCTTCACTCGTTTCTCGTGCATGCATTGAAGCAACACGTTTTAGTTTCAATCTTCTTTTACACTTCACTAATTCATATTGCAATGTGTATTAGGACATTTCTTTTTTCGGTAAAAAAAACTTCCATTTTTCATATCCACATCTAGATGTTTGTTTTACATATAAAGAGTTTCTTTGGACGTGATACATTGACTTCCTCAGTACTAATGACGAATGACGTCATCGTATACGTTATCAACAAATCCGTCATAACTGACCATGTGACGTAAACCACGTTATAGACTGGGAGGGAGCGAACATTGTTGATAAAGAACCACACAGAAGAACCAGACAGATATAGAAAGCCGTCTGGATTGGGAAGACAAAAACACACATTAACAGAGAAGGGGACAATTACGATGTACCCCACCCCACGTGTACGATGACGTCACTCGTCATTAGTACAGAGAAAGTCAACATTTAACGTACAACAAAAGTCTATACTGGTAAAAGAAACGTCTCCATTTGGATATGACAAATTAAAACTGTTGGTCTGAACAGCACAACTGTTCAGATTAATACGCTGTTGTGTCGCTGTAGAGTACAATTGCAACAAACAAAACCGCGCACGTGACACGTAATATTTTATATTAATCAATTAATTGAATTGAACCAATTTGATATGTTTAACTCTGTCATGGAGACTTTGTTTTGTTGCTGCAATCACTTGTCGTTTTAAGTTGACTGAATGTTTACCGTGTCATGACGAAACAATAACAAATTGATCGGTCATAACTCAGCTTGTTATTCTGAAATATAATCTGCTGTTCTATTGCAAGTTGTGGTTTCCTGATACACACATGTGTACTAATGTATTAAATGTTGTATTTATGTTTATGTTGTATGTATTAACCCTTTACTTGAGCTTGTATATACACTGTAATATATATATATATATATATATATATATATATATATATATATATATATATATATATATATATATATATATATATATACATACAAACTATAAGATTAATGAAAATTAATTATTTATTTTATAAATGATGCTACTGATGTTTACCTTAAATGGTTATTACTACTATTAATATGGTTTACTTCCTATTGTAATTTACCGTTCATTTTGTTTTAATATAATGTATATCAAGTTTGTATTGTAATGTTTATCACTTTACTATGACGCATTTTACATGTGTAGTGCCTTTGAGTGATACATGGATACTTGGATATATGGCATGTAATGAATGCTTTATATATCATGTGTATGTGTGTGGGAGGTATCAGCAACATGTATTATGTCCCATTTGTGGTTTCCATTGCAATTTTGCATATTGTTGTGAAGCGACAGATACGATACCTTTATTCCACCACTCTAAGGGGCTTTGTAAACAAAAATCTAACAATCCAATAATGTTGATATGGGTGGGTGAAAGGTCCACTTGGAGTAAACAAATCTGGAAAAAGTGAGTTTAGTATTATACAGTGAACCCAACATGTGGCCAGAATCTGCTATTTCTATATACGTTCAACGGTGTCTGTAAACGTGTGATTGTTTGTTCTACAATAAATCGGCTGCAATTCATTGACATGTTATATTCGTTTCAATAGTAAGAATTGGAACCCTGTCTGTATACACAACCCATGTAATTATTTTAGCAACTCCGTCACTTGTAGACTGAGATAGAAAAAGGTAAGTTCTTATATAGCGCAGTATCATGCAGTCCTCAGGACTGCTCAAAGCGCGTTTACACTTTATTTCCCTGACACACCTGTTCAATCAGACACCATCTCAACTTCTCTGGGGAGCATACAGACATATGCAACAATTAATGCGCGAAGACTGCTCGTACACATATCCACCACTATCTATAGCCAGGTACTCATATAAACAGCTGAGTGAACTATAGCAACGTAGATTGAAAGAAACTTGCCCAAGGTTTGAATACCGCAGCACAGGATCCGAACCCGGCGTGGTGGTCCCAGATTCGGCACGACTCTGCCGAATGTGGAACCGCAATGGTAGCAGGGCAAGATTCTTCTTCATTACTACCAGTTTCCGTTAGTCAAGTATTCCAATATGATTGTTATTCGCAAGTTTTTAATAAAACTGCATGCACGGTGTGCGTTTTGTGGAAACTCGGCCCGAGCGTGACGTATGTCTTCAACGCTACGTTAGAGCAAATACAAACGCGACTGCGCTTGCGCGCGCATGCGTGGTATGCTGGGATCGGCCGAATCTGGAATCACCAAACCAGGTTCTCTTAGTCGACAGTTCGAAGCTCTACCCATGAGCCATTGCGCTCTACGATACATGTCAATGTACCACTGCAGTTTATTGGCCTTTCCAGTTGGGCGGGTGGCATTGGTCCTGTCCAATTATTGGAATGTCTTTATCTTCACAAAGTTCCTGAAGCCTGACGCATTATAACATGTTTTGCCAAAACGCACATAATTCCAGCAGTATTCACTATATGGATGGCACAACAATTTCATTCTACGATGTGTTTGTGATTCCGATGTGTAACACATGTAACTGATAAGTTGTTCATACAAACTAAGAACTAAGAACAGAAAAAATGTTGCAACTGAGCACGATGTCAAACAAAGTATGAATAGAAGCAATTAACAGCACTTGCAAAGTTCCGATGTGGTGTGGTACTAATCATGATTAAAGCTGGGCGGTTTGAACGTAATCACCCTCCACCTGAAGCTAAAATACACATTACAATTGCACAAATGAAATAGAAAACGAATTTCACGTTTTAATGAAGTGCCCTTGATATGTTAATGAAAGATACGAATTTACAGACTTTGCCACAAACAATGATTCCGCTTTCTATATGACTGATCAAGACAGATTTGTATATTTATTGAGTATTGACAATTATAATAAGTAGAATTGCCAGCACACTCAACAATATATTGCATACAAGTTTCCACAGCGCAAAAACATAATCGCACATGTTTATTTTAAATAAACTCTTATTTGTACATTTTGTACTTTTTACCATCTCTCATAACTCTATCTGGGTGGTCCTAGTATACAATGCTAACGCTCTGAATGTATTATATATGTGTATTTTGTATTGTAATGCGTGTATACATGGAGTAAGACTAATAAACTATTACTATTGGGCATACTATGTAATGGCAAATGTACTTATTGCGTCTTTATGAGCTGAGTTAACTTGGTCTGTTTTGGTCTCGCAGGCAAGGACAACGTCTACCCGGGAGTTGCCTTTTTCTTGCAAAATATCCTCATATTTCTTGGGTATGTATGCATACAAGGTTAGCGAGTGATACTGCAAAATATTGGCTTGTCAGTACACCCGGGTTTTATGCATGACTGAGTTGATAAAAACTGGGTGTGAATAACAGAAAACGGATTAAATTGGAATATTTACATATTTAATCTACAAAACATAATGCATTGTATGACTACACCTAATAATGTAATTATTAGGAACATAGTATGTTACGCTACACCATTTACATCCAACATATGGCGATATTGGTATAGAATGATAATGGTAAACAACAGTATGTTTCTGTGATTGAAAATAAAATTGCCTTGTGTATTACGTGTGCGTATTTATATAACGCACACACTCTTGTATATGGAATGTTAATTTCTGTACTTTTTTCCAAGTCTTTTTACATCATTTTGTAAGTATGTATCCTATGCTGTGCATCTGTGTTGTAGAATCCTGGAAAAAGGATGATAATTTATAAGCTCTTTCTCTTAGAAACTGTAGGCAAGATTTCATTTTTTTAAGAATGACGAGGTGGTCTTGGCTTTGCTACATGTTTCGGAGACGTGTCGACCGGGATACATATCTATATAGGATATAAGGGATATCTATCCCGGTCGACACGTCTACGAATTATGCAGCAAAGTCAACGCCACCTCGTCATTCTTAAGAAATTTGAAATCTTGCCGACAGTTTCTAAGAGAAAGAGCTTATATCACCCCTTTTCGCCGGACTCTAGAAGGCATAGGATCCGATACATATCCCTTATAATAATAACTGAATAATTATAATGATAGTAACTTTATACACTAGAGCCCAAAGTAGAACTCAGTTCAGAAGTATTTGCGATATAATATACGATCAAATATAAGACGTAACTTATACAAAATAATAATACAAGTAAATTATATAAATAAATACATATATACGTATACGTTGTGCATTGTTGTACAGAGCTGAAGTAGAAGGACTAAAATTGAATTAAAGTTATATTGATATACATTTCATTATTTATCAATCAGGTAAACATAACTGTATGTATATGTAAACAATTGTATAGATATGCACTAGTTAATTAATAAATAGTACGTGATTACAATAATACATTATACGCCTGAAATTGACATTCCATATACGGCGGCCCTATTTGTTTTATGTCTTGTTGTCATATTAGATGAGAATATCAACATGATTAGTAAGAACGCGCCTCGGTGTCATGTTCTAAGATTGACGTCACAACCCCTGTCGGTGTCATGTTCTAAGATTGACGTCACAACCCCTGTCGGTGTCATGTTCTAAGATTGATGTCACAACCCCTGTCGGTGTCGTGTTCTAAGATTGGCGTCACAACACCTGTCGGTGTCGTGTTCTAAGATTGGCGTCACAACCCCTGTCGGTGTCGTGTTCTAAGATTGCCGTCACAACCCCTGTCGGTGTCGTGTTCTAAGATTGACGTCACAACCCCTGTCGGTGTCGTGTTCTAAGATTGACGTCACAACCCCTGTCGGTGTCGTGTTCTAAGATTGACGTCACAACCCCTGTCGGTGTCGTGTTCTAAGATTGGCGTCACAACCCCTGTCGGTGTCGTGTTCTAAGATTGCCGTCACAACCCCTGTCGGTGTCGTGTTCTAAGATTGCCGTCACAACCCCTGTCGGTGTCGTGTTCTAAGATTGGCGTCACAACCCCTGTCGGTGTCGTGTTCTAAGATTGCCGTCACAACCCCTGTCGGTGTCGTGTTCTAAGATTGACGTCACAACCCCTGTCGGTGTCGTGTTCTAAGATTGCCGTCACAACCCCTGTCGGTGTCGTGTTCTAAGATTGCCGTCACAACCCCTGTCGGTGTCGTGTTCTAAGATTGACGTCACAACCCCTGTCGGTGTCGTGTTCTAAGATTGCCGTCACAACCCCTGTCGGTGTCGTGTTCTAAGATTGACGTCACAACCCCTGTCGGTGTCGTGTTCTAAGATTGACGTCACAACCCCTGTCGGTGTCGTGTTCTAATATGACATTACGTTTTACCTTTGTTTTGTGTTGAAGGAACCAGACAAATATTTCTATGTAAATGTACAAAAATATTGGACTGGGTACTGTGGATATTCCTGATGTTTCTATAATTTGTGTATGTGCATGTGTGCGTTTATCATTTATCATTTATATATATATATATATATATATATATATATATATATATATATATATAAAACTGTGTGTGTTCGTGAGTGTGTATGAGAAAGATAGTGTGTGAGTGTTTTTGTATGTGATTAATCATAATCGTAATCGTGACATTTATATGGTGGTGTTCCACAATTCGTTGCTCACAGCATTGTACAAAAAATTCTTGAAAAGAGGTGTCTGTAATTTAACTTTAAAAGCAGCAGTGGTCTTAAAGCAGCAGAGGTCATAGATGTTAGTATCAGGTGCTGAGGTTGTTCCTTCCATAGATCTGGGGCGGTCACGCTTAAAGCTCTGTCACCCCAGTGACGTCTTATCGTGGTACACACAAGAAATTGTGTTCGCTGGAGCGCATCAACGTAACCTGCTGTGTTCAGGTGCATGGCCAGTCAGTGCTCGATGTGTGAGTGGCAGGATCTAGACGTCTACTCGCGAAGTGAAACTTCATCAGCAACGGTGTAGCATTGCTATGTTTCATAACGCCGCGGATTAAGTGGGCTGCCAAGATGTGTAGTTTCTGAAACCGTTGTTTTGCTTCAGAGGCAGTCTAGAGCAGCGCATTGCCAACATTGAGTTTGCTTGTGACAAATGCATGTATGACTTGCTCTGTCGCTGCTGCTGTCAGATATCGTCTGATCCTCGTTATGTTGCGGAGTTGAAATATTGCCAACGAGGCATTCAGCAGTCACATGCGACTCCATCGTCATCACGGTATCAACAAGATTTCGGACATTGTGAATCACCCTGACCAAACAGTCACCAACACGTAACGCTTGCAGTTCGATTTTCTTTAGCTGTTGAGCTGGACATCAGAGGCTATAACATCACCAGAAAGAGTGTTACATTTGCTTAATTCTTTCCTTGTTCCAAACACAATGGATTGTGTTTTACCCAGATGGAGCGATAACTTGTTGTCGATTAACTAGTCATTCGCGGATTTTAGTTCAGAACTTAAAGTTGCCTCGATTTCTACTATATCCTTTCCTGACGCAAGCAAGACTTAATCGTCCGCATACAACAATAGCTTACATTTAACTGCAGCAGACATGTCATTTATGTATAAAAGAAATAACAGAGGCCCAAGTATAGAACCTTGTGGCACGCCGCAAGTGATACCTTTAGCCACAGACAGTGTGCTTTCGACATCGGTATCCTGTACTCTACCCGTCAAATACGATCTAAACCAACATATAGAGAGTTCAGTAACTCCTACACCACTAAGTTTCTTCAAAAGAATGGCATGATCCACAGTATCAAAAGCTTTTTGCAAATCCAATAATACCATACCTGTGTAATTGCCATTATCACACTCTTGTGTAATGTAATCGGTTAGGTGGATCAAACATGTATCAGTGGAATACGACGACCGAAACCCAGAATGAAATATATATAGTAGTTTATGTTCCGTTAACAAATTGTTCAGTTGATTAAACACTATTCTTTCAAATATCTTAGATATTATACTTAGCACAGAAATTGGTCTGTAGTTCTCAACATTAGTCTTAGTCTTCTTTTTGTACAATGGAACAACCCTAGCCACCTTCAGATAATCAGGGATAATTCCAGTAGTTATAGATAAGTTTACAAAGTGAGTAATAGGTTTTGCAATGACAGAAGAACCATCTTTGATAAATCTTGCTGGGAGTTCATCTAAGCCTGTAACCTTGCTAGCGATAATACTATTTAATATACTGGAAACTTGATCCACAATTACACTGACTAGACCAAACATATTATGTGAAACATTTTGGTTTTGATAAAAATCAATAACATGTGTATCATAAAACAACACGTGTATCGACTTTTACCCTAGTCCACAGTGCCTTTATTACCTCAGTCTTGTATTACCGTAAAGTGCTGTATTTAACACCATGATAATCTCATTACATCTTCCCTTCTTGCTTTAACTAAAGTACATTATAAGTTTTATGCACATTAGTTCTGCACATTTCGATGTTATCTCACAAGTTCGTAAGTCTTCATTCACTGTTCTTAACTGTTCAGTTTGTATCAGTCCAATTAAAGGCATGATAATGTCCTGTTTGACTACTCCTGATTATCTACTTTATACGCAAAGAAACTTGCATTTATAACTAGAAACCAGGGTAGACTGCCCTTTGTTTCGTCTAATGTTATATGAATGGGATTATTCTGCCCATTGCTATCACTTTAGTCGTGTACATAACGACTCGGCAGCTTGATGATCCGGCCACTACGTGTAGTGCGCACATCACTCATTGTTGACACAGGCTGTGACTGGTCTGTGGAGTGGCTTGATTGTGCTGCCTCCGGAGTCACTGCTGACTGATTTGTTGAGGCTGTGGCTCCTCCCGACGGGTGATCTACACAAACCTCTTTCTCTCTGTCGTCGTCATCATCGTGTACTGGCACAAACCTCTCTTGTGTCTTTAGCAGATGACGTCTGTTTCTTCGTAAACGCTTACCCCTCTCAAGCTCCACTAGGTACGAGTTGGGTGCTACCCTTGCCAGTACTTGCGCTTTCTCACTCCACACACCATCACCTCTGACCCTGACTGTGTCAGTAGTCTCTAGTGGCTTGAGTTGATTGCTACCATGATCATAATAGCGCTTCTGTTTGATGTCTGGCAACTTGTGCATAGTGACATGTTCTTCTGCGCTGGGCAGCTTCGTTCTCAGTTTCCTGTTCATTGAGATCTCTCCAGGAGATCGGTCACTTCCCGACAGTGGTGAAGCTCTGTAGTTTAGCAATGCCAGGTATGGATCCTCGTCATTCTCCTTGGCTTTCTTCAACAAACGCTTCACGATTTGTACCGCTTTTTCCGCCTTTCCATTACTCTGTGGGTACTCGGGACTAGATGTCACATGTTTGAAGCCGTATTGCATTGCAAACTGTCGGAACTCACGGCTGCTGAACTGTGGTCCATTATCTGACACAACCACAGAAGGAAGACCGTGTCTTGGCATGATGGATTTCATGTGACTTATGGTGTTTGTGGACGACAGATCTTCTAGTTTGGCCACTTCTGGGTAGTTTGATGTATAGTCGACAACCACCAAGAAGTTCTTGCCAAACAGCGTGAATAAGTCTGCTCCTATCTTCCGCCAATGTTTCTCGGGTACTTCATGTTGTTCCATTGGCTCTTTTGCCTGCTTGTACCTGTGTTTCTGACATGTACCGCATCGTCCTATGTGGTTTTCAATGTCGTTGTTGATGTTGGGCCAGTACATCACTTGTCTTGCTCTGGCCTGGCATTTTTCTATGCCTAGATGTCCTTCGTGAATCTTCTTCAGCATATCACCTTGTAGTGTGTTAGGTATGGTAACTTTCGGTCCTTTCACCAACACCCCATCGATTTCAGTGATATCACCTCTGAAGTGGTAGTATGGTTTCAGTGATTGCGCATGATCACTTTCCCATCCGAAGTGCACTGCATTCAGGACGTCTTTCAGTTCCTCATCGTCCTTTGTGTGGGTGGCAATCTTTTCCCACATTGGATCACTCACTTGTGCATTCTGTCCACGTGTGCTTTGATCTCCTCTTCTGTGTTACTTTTCTTTACACTTCTGTCAAATGCACGTGACAGAGTGTCGGCTACTATCAGGTATTTTCCCGGTTTGAACTCGAGTTTCAAGTCATACCTTCTCAATCGCAGCATCATTCGTTGTAGACGAGGCGTCAGATCGCACAAATTCTTCTTGTGGAGTGAAACCAAGGGCTTGTGGTCGGTTTCTCCTATTACCGTAGCACCATACACATACTCGTGGAACTTCTCACATGCAAAGACTAGCCCTAAAAGCTCCTTCTCAATTTGAGCATAGTTCTTTTCTGCAGAGGTCATGGCACGCGAGATGAATGCAACTGGAAGCCAATTTCCACCCTGCTCCTGTAGAAGTACGGCTCCCAAGCCATCCTTTGAAGCATCACTCGATATTTTGCTTCTTCTAGCTGGATCATAGAACTTCAGGAGTGGTTCCGTCGTGAAGAAGTCTTTTATGTCTTGCCATTCCTTTGCCTGTTCGGCTTCCCACTGCCAGTCGTTCTTCTCGAGTAGCAGTTGTCTCAGGGCTGTTGTCTTTACCGTCAAGTTCGGCACAAACTTGGCCATGTAGTTTACCATGCCAAGTGCTCACTGTACTTCCTCTTTGGTCGTGGGTACTGGCATGTTGCAAATTACAGCAACTTTGTCCGGATCTGGCTTGATTCCCTGGTGTGTTAGCTTTTCTCCTAAGTACGTCAATTCTGTGACACCAAATACGCACTTTTTCTCGTTCAGTTTGAGTCCAGAGCGTCTGACGGTGGCCAACGCCCTCTTCAGTCGAGCGTCGTGCTCTTCTCTTGTTCGTCCCCAGACGACTATGTCATCCATGAAGACTTTGACTCCTGTCTCGCTCTCGAACAGTTGCTGAATCTTGGCATGGAATATTTCTGGTGCACAGTTAATCCCATATGGAAGTCTTTTAAAGGAGTATCGGCCGAATGGCGTAGCGACTGTACATAGCTGTGTACTCTCTTCGTCTAGCTGAATTTGGTAGAACCCTTGTGATGCGTCCATTTTGGTGAAGTACCTTGCATCTGCCATCTCACTGAGGATTTCAGACCTGTGTGGCAGGTGGTAGTGTTCTCTTCTGATGTACTCATTGAGGTCCATTGGATCTAGACACAGTCTCAGGTCACCGTTGGGCTTCTCCACTATCACCAGTGGCAGCACCAAATCCGTTGGTCTTTCGGCTTTGACCAGCACCTCTGTCTGAACCAGTCTGTCAAGCTCTTTCTTCAACTTCTGCTTCTGAGACTGCGGGACTTTCCTTGCCGGATACACAGAGGGTACATAGTTTTGTCGCAGATGTATCTTGCATGTCCCTTCCAAACAGCCTAGTCCCTTGAAGATATCTGGGTACTCTTTCTTTATTTCTGCACTTGTCAGGACCCCATTTTCGTTAACTGTGCAAACTTTCCTTACGCCACACTCTCTTGTCACCAAGCCCAGTCGCTCACTGTCGCTGGCACCGATGAGTGACTGTCTTCCTTTGGAAACAACTACAACTATGTTTCTTTCCCATGTGGTTGACTGTAGCTATGCATATTCCAAGAGTTTCGATGTTTTCTTCATTGTACGTTTTCAGCTTGGGACGTCGCTCTGTCAGTAGTTTTGGTTTACTGGCAAACCCCTCATAATCGCTCAGACTCAGTATATTCACCTGGGCACCGCTATCTACTTTCAACGGCACAAGACTGTCACATACTGTCAACAAGGCGATCCATTCACACTGTTGTGTGTTGTTGTGTATAGCTGACACAAAGAAACCTCCTTCGTCGCCAGTGCTGTCATTGTCTACACCGACAACTTGCACTCTTCGCGTCAAACACTTTGAGGCATAGTGATTTCTGCCGCCACATTTGTCACAAGTGGCGCCCCATGCCGGACACTCTCGGAACTTGTGGGCTGTCCCGCAACGTTTACGTTGTTTCTTTTTAGGTGTCAGGGCGTTTCTTGTTGCTTGTTCCACTACAGGGACTTGTTTTTTTCTTAGTTTCATTTTTTTTCAGTTTTCGAATCCTGTTCACACTTGCACTGTTTTCTGCGCCAGTTAACACTTTCATTTGCGCTTGCGCGGCTTCGTTTGCTTTGGAAATGTCTATTGCCCGCTCTAACGTTAGCTCTGAGTCTCTGAGTAACCTTTCCTTTATTTTGGAGTCTCTGATGCCCACTACCACTCTATCACGTATCAAGCTATCTTGCAGCGACCCAAATTCACATGACTGTGACTTCAGCCTTAAGTCCGTGGTAAAACTATCTATCGTCTCACCTTCACCTTGTACTCGGGTGTGAAACACGTATCGCTCGTAAATGACGTTTTTTCGCGGCACGCAGAACTCGGTGAACTTTCTCACGACTGTATTAAATTGTTCTGCTGTTTCCGCCGGGACGGCTGGTTGATTACCTACTGCCGCTTTGGCAGGTTCGTACGTGAATGTACGAAACACAGCAACTGTCAACAAGATGGCAACCTTCTTCTTGTCTTCCGATCCGTCCTCTCCGACAGCTGCCAAATACCATCGGAAACTTCTCGACAAGTGATGAAGCAATAGAAGTAAAATAATCATTAAAATATTCTGCTACCTTCTGTTTATCAAAACATAATTTATTTTCAATGTTCAGACTAATACTTTTTGGTGTTGTTTTACCTTTTGATGATGCACCAATCTCTTTCAGAATTTGCCATAGTTTTTTGGACGGTTTTGATTTTCATTTACAGCATGTACATAATACTGAGATTTAGCTTTTTCTTTTTTATATTTGACTTGATTTCTATGATAAGCAAACAATTTGTAGTCCGATTGATCTTTTGACCTTCTAATTTTTCGTAAATATTTATCCCTTTGACTGATTAAGTTAAAGCTGCTCCCTCCACTCGTTTGCTAATCGCCAAACCGGTTCTTTTATGACCAGATGTGTAATGTGTTAATAGTTTAACTAGTATGCACAGTCAGTTAATTTTTTTAATGCGTACTTGTCATTTTTTATCGTAAAAAAAGAATCGCCGTTACACCGGGTATAACTGGCGAAACAATCAGCAGCTGCCGATGTTTTCAATTTTTTATTGCTGCTTTGCTTGTTATCTGATGAAATAAATACATTATATCAAGTGCCGTGATTGTACCTGTAGTTATACTTATATTGTGCTTGCCATTATTTTTTAGTCAATTTCATGAAATAGTTTTGGTAAAAAGTTTTTACTTTATGATGTCTTTACTTATATACAATTTAACAAGTACACCCATCCATTAATAGAGACAAATAAAATATCACATAGAGGGTCAGATTCAGAAATCGTGTTGAGGGCACAAAAACCTCTACTGGCCTTTGAACCAAATTGTGTAGTCTACATTGTTATTGATACCGCATAGCTTCAGCTTCCACTGTCTCATCTGGAGTGGTGATATCGGAAAATGCCACAACTTATTATTATCACTTAAACTGGGTCATATTTCAAACAATATTGAGGCACATTAGCATTGACCTATTATAAAAAGTTTGCAGGCATACCAAATTCCTACAATGTAGGAGGCACATCCACAGGGCCCCAGGCCCCTTGGATTCACAAATGACATACATCTGTACAATTTTTATAAAAGGTTTGTTGAGAGAGTAAATTAATGTATATTACAACACTCATTTACCTGAGGTGATGAGCTTTTCCGCATGCCCTAGGGTGATGATACCTCAAGTTCTGAAAATGTGACACATTTGAATTTTAATGTACTTGAAAAATTGCAATGTTATGAACGATCACATTATCATCATTGCTTAATATATTAAATTATTAGTATAACTATAATATTATAATATTGTCATTATGAATAAGTATAACGAAGGCCTAAGTACAACTGTTACGGATCACTTATAATGCATTTACATTATATACCTATAGCTACTATTAGGCTAATTAAGCCTAGTTAATCTTAGCCTTAGAATATTAACCTGCTACATACCATATGTGACATAAACATTACATAGTTACAGTATTATAATCAATCACTGACATGTCGTAGTCATCTAAGTATAGGCCATAGTCTATGCTTGGCGTAGTCATACTTGTAGCATAGCCATACCTTGGTATTTTGTCGTACCATGGTATTGGCTGAATAAGCGCTAAGGTTGATCGTAAACAATAAAAAATTAATAAAAACAACAGGAATATCAATGACGCCTAAATATATATATATATATATATATATATATATATATATATATATATATATATATATATATATATACGTGATTATAGCTGAGCAATTCGTAATTACTAACCTATCTGGAAGAACATCTGTGCGAACGCTGCATGTTGACTGTAGTCAGTGACAGTTCGCCGGCCCACGGGCACGGTGTCCGTAGCTTGCAAAGCCAGGGCACTGTGACTCTCACTGTTCCGAAGTCATGCTATAGGGCGTGCAAGTCTCGCGCGCGAAAACGAGGCTGGGAGCAGTTGGGGGCAGGAGGTCCATATACTCCATGTTAACATATAGAACTCTGTTTTATTTTGGTCGTAATAATCAAACTGTCCCGAAATAGCGTATTTCAGTTATCTTTTCCGAAGGATTATTACAAGCAGAAGCAGTGGAACATTTTGCCGGTGACAATGTTCACGGAAATCATGAATTTTAATCGATTATTATGGTGGTTGCCATGGCAATAGCGGCAAGTACTTGTGTTTGGCGATCTTTACTAATAATGAAGAGTGCCAGTTTTCGCGCAGTACAACCTGTTTGGGCCAAACGTATACATGTGTTATGATTATGTGCATTCAGACAACTTGTCAGATATAAGTGCTTATCGAAACCACAACGTACAGCAATATAAAACACAAATCCCGTAAAAGACACATACAGCCTAGCATCGTGTCGATTATCTGCACTACGTAAATCGCTATGTGTCTATGATAGTGTGGTAAACTCAGTATTAAATCGGACATTTAAGATAAGAAACGTATAACACAAGATACTTAGGAACTGATTTTCCTAGTATTCATTAGTCAGAAGCTACAATTAACTGTCATCCATCGTTAGAATATTATTCTTGTCCAGTCCCCAATTAGTCTCGCTTAGTCCCCAGTAAGCTCCAGTCGCGCGGAGTCACGCCATGTATCGTGACCCACTTGCAGGCCCTATTCACTGCTTAGTTCCATATTCTTTCCCAATCATGCGTCGATGCTGTCTTTGTCTGCTTAATTTGCCGTGTTGGTGGCATATAAAAATCATGTTTGTGCCTAAACTCGCTGTTCCTAAACGTAAACAACTCGATAGGATAAAGGTCAATCTCGCCCCCCAAGTCTCGTGCGCGTGAAGACTAAAGCGTGTTCCGCTCAAATCTCCATTTCCATAGTTAGGTTTCGTACAGAGTTTCGACCGGGTTCTATCGAAACGAAAATCGAAATAGTTCCTATTTATTTTATTAATTTCAGAAAAAAATAAGTAACATGTATGCATAAACCAACGAAGCAATCATTAGGGAGTATTTGATACCTCCGCTGTTTGTGAAATTACTAAAATCGCTAGGAGCAAACGATTTTTACGCGAATGAGTGGAGGGAGCAGCTTTAATCACCGGTCTCTTGTAAACAGCAAATACACTATGTTGGCCATCAAAGGTCCAGGAAAAGGACTAATTTCTTGTACTTTGATATTAGCATAATACCGTATAGTCCCTAATAGACGCGCAGTGCGCGAGTGGGAAAGCTTGGGTGCGCGTCTATTCATTTCTCAAAAGTGCGACGAATGTGGTCACCTAATCCGCAACGTGGCGCCACTGAAGTACGCACATGTACAGTGCCTCCAAGTGAATGACCCGCAGTAAAAATTTGATCTTTTTAGATCAACATTTTACTGCGTAATGCTTTCGATTCAATCAGTAACAATCTGCGTGTTTTTCAAGTTGCTTTAATAATGTTTAATAAATGTAATAATGTGAACATAGAGTGGATTTACTGCAAGTAAAAGCTGCATTGACCATGTGCATCAGAAACGGCAAGTCAGTGTCGACACACGTATATTGATCATCGATGTCGATAACGATGTACGTGGTCCTGACTAGAACTGTATGGAACCATGAGTCAATAACAGACGCAATTATTCAAATTGTCAACTGTCTGATATATCGACAGAAGCAAAGCTTATTAATTGAAATACAGATATATATTTGAACATGAATTTATATGACAATTACTCTGACTTATTCTTGTTATCGAAGTTGGTTGATGCCAGTCGCACTGCGCGCCCGCGGGCGATTCGCCGGATGACAATCTCAACTTTGATTCTACTAAAATTCGTTTGCACAATTTGTTATAATTGTGTGTCTTGATTGATGCAATACAATACACAAGCGGCACCGTATTTACGCGAACAGTCGACGTTTAATCCAACGTAAACAAATCTGCCATTTGTTTGATGCACATGATCAGTGTTGCCAAGTCAAAAAACAATTTCAAGCTCAATGGCCCTCCAAAACTAGCCCAAAATATCCCCACAAATAATAAAAAAATGGTACATTTAAAAAATTTGCTAACGACACGCTCCACCAATAAAGAGGGAAATGCATTTACATTACATTACATCACGCACAAAGTCTTTATCTAATGGTAAGTGGATGAGTCCATAATTTCTTGCAGTTGAGCGCCACCTACTGTTCTACGGTGAACTGTATACAATTGCCTGTTTAAAAATTAATAGCCATTATATTTATGGTGTACTTCGTAACGTCACAGAATTCTCCACACATATGGCCCTCTACGTAATCACACGCACGCACGCACGCACGCACGCACGCACGCACGCACGCACACAGCACGCACCGCACGCACGCACGCACGCGCGCACGCACCACACACACACACACACACACACACACACACACACACACACACACACACACACACACACACACACACATATGCCCTATAAGGACAACACGTAATTTCAACTCTGACATATTCACGAATGTGTCCACCTTCATCGATGACACACCACCAGCATCGAAAAGAGTGTGGATGTTATAAACGGAGCGGCATTTCTGCGTTGCTTTTCCGTTTTACCATTCGCACCTAAATCGCCGTGATGTGCATGCACATCCAGCATCAATTGCGTATAGTTAATGATGTATACTATTATCAAGACAATGCGAGCTATATAGCTATCTATAGCAACACTCTTATCCATCATCACAACTTCCCAGGCTTCATGCCTGGACTACTAGACTATAACAAAAACCTATACCTGCTGGCTGGCTGAACCTAAGCAGCATCTAAGTTTGGACTACGCCCATCCTCGCAAGCATCTGCTGCTCGTTGCACTACGTTACTACACGTAGCGCAACAAACAGAAGAGTTGGTATTGACATAATGTCACCCTGGCGCGAGAGAATGATTATTACCCTTATTTGTGGACAACTTGGTGGCCAGGCTGGAGTAGGCAATGTCTGTATTAAAAAACATTAGGCGGGTTTGCATTGGGAGTTTACAGTATTTATTACATGACGAAGAATATGACGGCTCTTAATGTAACACATGACGCCACCACTTTTGAAACTAAGCCAAAAATAACGGCATATACTTAAAAAGAAACCAACAAAAACGCAACCCGCTACGGCTAATTTTCCCCCGCGGAACAGCTCTAAAACTAGCCCAATTCCGCGGTAAAACCGCGGAGTTGGCAACACTGCACATGGTGGCCTCTCTCTGATAGTACCACAACATATAAAATAAAAGCCCTCTTTGTGGTAAGCATTTACATTTACCATATATTTACTTACGAAAGTATCACTAGTAACGGTTCGGTTGCCCTTCCCACAATTGTTATTTACGAATAGCATTAATTTCGCCGCCATCTGTGCTAATAAGTGTACAGTCTATTCTGTTGCATTTTGGTGTCACTCAAATACATGTTTATTTATTGTTTCACATCTAAAAAATGGGGTGGACGTCTATTAGGTAGTGCGCGTCTATTAGGGACAATACGGTAGGTTGAAATGGGCCGTTCATGTGGAGAGAACGGAAGACAACAAATTGGCAGAGAGCAGATGCCCAGAAAGTGGAAGGAAAAGGAGTTGAGGGAAACCGAGATTGTGATGAGAGCCCAGCAAACACATGACGTCCAGGCAACGTTGCCTTTTGGTCACGATTTGGTAATGTCACCAATGACGTTGCACAACGGTTGTGACAACGTCACGTCGCAATGTTGGGTGATGACGCTTAAGCAACGTTATGACGTGACGTCATCTTGATATACCTTAATGGTCGCAAAATGACGTCACATAACCGTGACGTTGACAGACGTTGTATCAACGTCATCTCAGCTCGGTAATATAGGTTTGAATTATGATAATTAATCCAACCCAGACAGCATGATAACGTTAATCTAACGTTCATTTAACGTTAGCAGAAACTTGGTTTAACGTTAACATGTGAACGTTTTTTTTGCGTTATTTTGCTCGTTTATTTAACATAGATCTACGCATACTTTCTAACCAAACAAAAACAACCGAAAACTAATGTTTCGGGAACGTTAGAGATATAACCGTAACCAAAATCAAACGGATCTAACCAAATGCAAACGTTAATGTAACGTTTGCATGCTATCTGGGTATTTAACAAGATTTAACAAGATTGCCACCTAGAGATTCAACTCTAGATGGCAGGTGGACTAGGAAGCCATTTGGCTTATCGAGAGTCCAACCTATCTATCTAAGTATACCCCGCCCGTCTTAGGCATATGTCGATTTTATTTTTAAATACATTAACACTACTAGCACCTACACAATCAGCTGATAATCTGTTCCATTCGTTTACTGTTCTTTGTGAAAATGGAAATTTTCTAATATCTAGTCTACACTGCTTCTTTGCTAATGTAACTCCATGTCCTCTAGTCCTTCTCTCTTCCTTGACTGTGAAAAAAATATTTCTGTCAATATTTTCATATCCATTCAATATTTTAAACACCTCAATCTGATCTCCTCTCAATCTTCTGTAGCTATGTATATACACACTCTGTAGCTTATACACACTCTGAGTGTGATACAAGGACAGTCTGGAATACAACAGAATTAAACACAAAAATTAAATTTATATTTTGTTAATGACTGTATCTTAGTTTGTACACGCAGAAATAGACTTATCAAGGAATCTTATGTTATGGATCTTTATTGCATATGGAACATTCATATTAATAATTACATAATTGCCATAAAACAAATGTATCATCAGATACACATTACAGAAACAATATGTTGTATCTAACTAAGGAAATCGTTCATGCACCATTGTAATAAAGGTAAGCACCTATTGTGGCAGGCAACATTGACCATTCTCCAGGGAAAGCTTGTTTTTGTGGACAAATTCACAGCAAAAACCTCTGAAAGAAAGCAAAATAATGGTTTATTTACCATGAGAGCTGTTTGAAAACAATTGTGCATAGATCATTATTATGTATGTGACAGAAACAACTATTCAAGATACCTGCTTAGCATAACCACAAAATAGCAGCTCAAGAATTGAAACAATGATCATAAATATCTAATAAATTTTCTTAGAGTTAACCAAGTTCTGAGTAAAACTACGAGGATGAACTATATAAACAATAATTACTTATTTCATACTTTGACATGCTTGCTGCCATATAACGTGACTTTGACTTTGACTTGTTACTGATTAAATTTTGTGTGTGTGCAAAATTACTGATTGGAAGGTGGAAGGGAGGAAGGGGGGCAGGGAGGGAGGGAGGGGGGGAGGGAGGGAGGGAGAGGGAGAGGGAGAGGAGAGGAGAGGGCGAGGGCGAGGGCGAGGGCGAGGGAGAGGGAGAGGGAGAGGGAGAGGGAGAGGGAGAGGGAGAGGGAGAGGAGAGGGAGAGGGAGAGGGAGAGGGAGAGGAGAGGGAGAGGGAGAGGGAGAGGGAGAGGGAGAGGGAGAGGGAGGGGGAGAGGGAGAGGGAGAGGGAGAGGGAGGGGGACAACATTAAATAGCAATTACAAAATGCAACTGACCATGAAGTGATGGCGCCAAAGGTTTGTAGCCTCATTTCTTTCGCCTGCTCTATTATCGTCCAATCCACTTGCATAAACAGTTCAAAATCCTTCATCATTGACTTGTCATGAGCAGCAGCTTTTTGTGCAGTGTCACCTTGAGTATGAGAACAAATATGACATATTAGAAATTCAATTTTCAATAAAAATGTAACTATAATCAGACGTTATTCCAACTGAGAAAACTGTGAAAATTTCCCGCCATTTGCATGCCGACTTCATTGCTGTGATCCCGTGGGCATATAGCACGTCTGATTTTCACACAGCATAGGCGGTCATTGTAATGTTTCTTTGATTTTCCACTACATTTTTGAAGCTACGATATTGACAATTTGAGACATTAATTAACATCCATTTCCAAATGTCACGTATAAAATTCATGAAATTCCTATACCTAATTCTGCTACAATCTAATCTGTAACTTGACACCCTTTCATTTCCGCTCATGTTGACACCTCTAGGCCGAATTATCCCTGTATGCGTACGCACCTGGTCATCTGACAAATGCCATTATTTCGCAGCTCTGATACAATGCTACACCGAAATAAAATGTCTACCAAACCAGTCCTATATTCAGTGCTTCCAGAAATTCACAATAATAATAATAATTCACTCTTTTGAGCAGGACTACTATGCCGGAGTAATCCATTTGCTTGTAATAGCGGGCACACACCATATTTTCATAATGTGACCTACCCAGACAGCATGCTAACGTTAATTTAACGTTCATTTAACGTTAGCAGAAAAGTTGGTTTAACGTTTACATGTGAACGTTGTTTTTACGTTATTTTGCTCGTTTATTTAACGTAGATCTACGTTTACTTTCTAACCATACAAATACAACCGAAAACTAACGTTTCGGGAACATTAGGGATATAAACGTAACCAAAATCAAACGGTTCTAACCAAATGCAAACGTTAATGTAAGGTTTGCATGCTATCTGGGAAATGGTGTATATATTTTGGCAATATTAAATCATCAAATATTGTAATACAAAATAAAATTTACATTTGTAAAAAGAGCTGTATAGATGCATACTGGTCTAGAATACGGAGCGGTAGCATTGATGACGACTCCATATACTCAACTAACGGTTTCATACGCGTACGGAAGAGAGCAGAGGTCAATTGTCGGAAGTTTTATTAACAACACAAATTCCTGTCAATTGTAAAGGTATGTATAATATTTATGTAAAGGATAATGACGTTGCACAACGGTTGTGACAACGTCACGTCGCAATGTTGGGTGGTGACGCTCAGGCAACGTTATGACGTGACGACATCTTGACGTACCTTAGTGGTCGGAAAATTACGTCCACACGTGACGTTGACAGACGTTGTATCAACGTCATCTCAGCTCGGTAATGTAGTTTTGCATTCTGATAATTAATTCAAATGGTGTATATATTTTGGCAATATTAAATCATCAAATATTGTAATACATACAAAATAAAATCTACATTTGTAAAAGGAACTGTATAGATGCATGCTGGTCTAGAATACGGAGCGGTAGCATTGATGACGACTCCATATACTCAACTAACGGTTTTACACGCGTACGGAAGAGAGCAGAGGTCAATTGTCGGAAGTTTTATCACCAACACAAATTCCTGTCCATTGTAAAGGCATGTATAATATTTATGTAAAGGATAAAGACGTTGCACAACGGTTGTGGCAACGTCACGTCGCAACGTTGGTTGATGACGCTCAGGCAACGTCATGACGTGACGTCATCTTGACGTACCTTAATGGTCGCAAAAACGACGTTCACCCGTGACGTTGACAGACAGTGTATCAACGTCATCTTAGCTCGGTAATGTAGTTTTGCATTCCGATAATTAATCCAAATGGTGTATATATTTTGGCAAAATGAAACCATCAAATATTGTAATACATATTAAATAAAATTTACATTTGTAAAAAGAACTGTATAGTCCATACTAGTCTAGAATACGAATTGGTAACATCGATGCCGACTCCGTATATGGTCAACTAAGGGTTCCATGCAAGAAAGAACTGCGCAGTCAATTGTCGGAGTTTTACCGCCAACACAAACTCCGGTCCTATGTAAAGGTATGTATAGTATTTATGCGGTGGATGAATGCAGAAAATAAATACAAAAAAGTGACTATAGGAAAGGAATTTGATGACGATGTTTTGAATGTAAGATTCCACTGACCTCTATGTAAGGTCAGCGGACGCGACTCGGGCCCGGCCGGGCAGCAACTCCCGGATGGAGGTTAACTGGTCAGGTGCCAGATGATCGGCTCATGACAGGTTCGGCCTACATTCGCTGTAGCCATAGGGTATGCCTTGCAACTGTCATACATGATCATGCATGTTATTATAGTTTGCTATTTACGTTGTTGTGAAATGTGTGAAAACTTTGAGGAAACGAGGGATATTCCATATACACCTAGGCTATATTATTTTCTGTTATAACATTCAATGCAATTTACTAAATATGCAGGATATATATTCTATGACAATTTGAGCAGACATTTGGCCAATGTTTGCACTTTATTACTATGCTATCAAGTACGGCTTCCACCATATTTTCAAGTGTAAATATATCTGGAATATGCCCCACAGCCTTCCCATATGGTGATTAATCATTGTGACATAAGTAGCCATGCACTTGGCAGTGTCTGATACTGACCAGCTAACTTCATTCATAGAATACATTATATTTCTAAATACTTAATATGGCATAGTGTAGATTAAGCATCATAAACAGAACACAATATCTAAATAAACATGACTAACACTGTATGTTATGCAAGGTCCATGGCCAGCAGGGTGCAAACAATCTATGTCATTAGGGCCACTCCTGTTTACAGGCAACCAGTGGGGTCAACTCCCCTGTAGAGCCCCAGTGAAGAGGCAAAGAGGAAGGCCAAGGAATACCTCGGAAAGAGACACAGAAAGGGAGACAAAAAAGGATGGGATACACCAGGAGAGAGACGGAGAGGATGGCCACAGACAGACAACAGTGACGTTTATTTGGCGATGCATATGCTCCAAGCGAGCAAACCGGCATAAGTAAGTAAGTAGTGGGGTCAAGTGTAGCATCATGAAGTGCTTGCTCAAAGCAATTATCCATGGTAAAAAGAAACCCTACGTAAAACTAAATAATTGCTTTAATACATCCATCCAAAATTATATCAAACAATGGAGAGTCTTCTACTTAGCAAAGTGGTATGATCTGGCTTGGAATGAGCGATATTTCCAATAAACCGAGTTTATTTATGCCGGTTACCTCCTGATATGGTAGACTTGACTCTGATTATTTTCAGTCGTTTTACCAAAATGTCCTGTCTAGTGACCAAAAGGTCCTGTTACCGAAATGTCTGTTACAAAAATGTCCATTACCAAAGTGTCCTTTTCAAAATGTCATGGATCCATAAAATATAGGCAAATATATAATTATAACGACAATATTTAGTAGAGATTCGATCCATAATTTATACGCGGTTTCGCGAACGTTCCAAAACATAATGTAACGATGTAACGATGGGTTTTATTGGCTAGTTCACCCACTGGGACATCGTGACCGAGGCTTTTATGGGAGAAGTTTAATTAGGTCAACATTAGTTACGCAGTAACTAACTGTTGATACTTGATTGATTATAAATAATCAACCTGCCATCTTGTCTTATCTTGTTGCTGTAGTGGCCAACACTCCTGGTGAGTCAAAAGATCAGGGTTGGGTGCGCATGCTTGTTTGGTTATTATTCATGTATCAAAGCTTGTCTAAAATGTTGTGGTTCAGGAATGTTAACAATTGCATCTGGTAAACAAAATTCAAAATCATCATGTTGGAAAATAGGCTTATGTGAAAGGTAATAAGTTACAGATCACATAACTGTTAATTTTATTACGATACGTTTATTAGATCCACAATTATTGCAATTTAAAGACGGGAAAATGGCGCAAAATTTGTGTATCACTTATAATAGTAAAATGAGCTCATTTTCGTGTTTTTGTTGATAACTATTTGAATAAAAGTGACTTTAAAATGGCATAACTTGTGTTATTTATATAACTATTAAAATACTGTTTGCAATATTTTGAAATACTGGAGTAATCAATTTTCAATATTGATATTTATTTCATACTAAACAATTCAGTTAATTAGCCAGTATTAATTTAGTAGTGTACCAAGTTAACATACCAAAACATTCTAATTAAGACCAGCAGCGTCCATAAATATGAAGACATTTACACATATTATGCAGTGTGCATAACCACATTGATGTTGAGACCAACTATATATTAACTAGTCATTTAATAATACATTAATTAATTAGTTAATAGGCGATAATTAGCAGGCAACCTCAACTTTTTTGTAAAAAGACACAATGTCCATGAATATAATTTTTTAATGTTTATAATATCATATAAACATGAAATTTGTAAAACCACCTTACTTATGGTAATAGATATAAATTAAACAGTTATGTAATATTAATAATAAACTAATCAATAAATCAATATATAATTAGTAGCCGTGTTTAGTATATACATACATATGAATAAAATGACGTAATGTCCATAATTATTAAGACATTCCCACATTAATTACATTAGCCAGTAATTTCATATTAACACTAACTTAATTAAAGTTAATATTGGGTAATGTTAGCATGCTAACTCGACTAATGGTTACGTTTTGATGAAAGCCTGCAGTAAATAATTATTTCTTTTTATGAAGTAAATATAATTTATGCAATGTCTAGAACCACATGAAACATGATCAACAATCAATAAATACATGTCATCATAGCTTAAATAATACCTTTATTAATAAATATTAGTAAATAGCAAACTCAACAGTTTAATGCATGACAATGGAGCACAGTTGTCATACTTCACTTATTTATGGGTGACCGTGTGGTTACAGGTTGGACAAATGCTGCAGGCTCAGTAGAGGCCAGTAATAAATTGTTACCGTTTCATAATATTCTGCATTTCAACATGAACTTGATGAAGTATTGTTTATAAATGTTCACAGTGTTTCATCACCGACTCCAACATCTCTTGACCTTGTGCCAAATGCAAGATTGCTTTCTGCGTTACCCTCCACAGGGATAAAGTGCAAGATGAAGAAGCTGCTCACATTACTCCACCTCACAATACTGTCTTTTTGCAATATTCACAATATTCTGCAAGATCTATACAGGAATGTTCATAATCCAGGGTGTCGTACAGAAACTGTATAATTCCAGTGTCTTGTAATTAAGTTGTAAAGTGATGTCTGTATTATACAATATGATGTTCATGACTGATGAGTAAAATAAATAAGGACCCTGTATCACTATCAGTGTGTTCAATGTAGAAATGTGTATTATGTGTCGCATTCAGCGAGATAAATTGTGTAATAAATTAGTGTAAGCACCTCTGGTGGGGCGCTCTCGGTCTCATGACATAAACAAATCAATCACGCGCACGCTAGTCTAGTAGTACTAGTTCAAATGAAATTTCACACACATAGTAAACGGAAATGCTACCCAGGTGTCGAGTAAACGAAACGGTTACCGCGTCACCGTTTTGAAACATCACGGCCGCTGATTTCGTTGAAGTGCCTACTTATTGTTCGAGGAAAATATGAAAATGTGTAGCAGTTCTTACTGGGGTGGATAGTGTTGAATGTATTATTGTTTAAATGCCTTGGTAGGCGTTGTAAGGGCTGGAGGAGGTTATTGATAGGCAAGGATAGGGTAGATTATAAAGAGGAATGATCGTGGCTGTAGTATTGAGGTGGCCCTATTTGTGAGTTAGCTGTAGTATTGAGGTGAACCTAACTGTGACGTGGCTGTAGTGAAAACGAATGAAAAGGCTAATCTAATTTACGTCGTGCCAATGGAGATCTGGTTTACTGTGAACGCTGTTGGCCCTTTGACACTTGAGAAATAACAGAAAATCCTCACGGCTCCAAGTAATTTATTGACAGCTATGTACGATAGCATAACAAATAAGTAACAATTTGATTCCGGGAAGTAGTTCAAAATAACTTGTGAGTATACAAGGCATATTTTATTTAACAAATACGTCAATGTAGAAAATGTAACATACCTGTAAAATGGGGAATGATCACTTTTATCAGAGTCTATACAACCATAATATGGTTTTCTAAGCCTGTGTCTGAACTCTGCCAACGTTGCAACCTATATCATATGGCGGCTAAGGTGTCAAGGATACCGTTTTAGTAATTGGCTGACACGGTATGTCATTGAATAGGATTATTTTGTTTCACACCCAGTTTAAAATGCTGCATTCATCAGGCACGTCTTTACGTAAAATAATGTTGTTAGCTCTCTCTATTCTGGCTTTTGTTAATATGAAATAATACAAAAATAAGTGCTATTGTCGTGTAGACGAGCAAACAGTCGTATTGACATTAACTGATTTGTTTTATACAGTGAAGAAACTGTCTTCCTTTCATAAAAACACAAGCTGATCGCTATGGACGAGAAACGTGCAAAAATACGTAAGATCTAATTAAGTACCACGAATTTTGACCTGCTCTGAATATTCTAGACGCGACGCGCCCCCTCTACCCGCAGGCATAAGCACAAGTTGACAGGTTATATTACATAAAAGCCGTACTATCGACAGAAATTTATCACAAGACTGCATCCGTCCCAATTAATGTTTTCAATTTATAATCCGTCGTATTGAAATGAGCATTACTGGCTTATACCCTGTTATCAGTATTGGCTTCTGTAATTTTCCGTGTGGCTCAGACAGCCTCTGATCGACTAATTGCTATCGCCCAAGCATTATATTTCCCTTTATATTCTGGGAAATGTATGCCTGCTCTTACTGCTAAATCCGTGAACAGAACAGGCATACATAATCCGTTAAAAGCGGCCGTAGATGACTTATTATTGTTTGTACACGCAAACATGACTGACTTGTTCTGAAGACCGGAAGTAGCAAGCAGGCAGTCATCTGGCGGATGCATGTACATGAAAATGTCTCATTTACGTACAACGTACAGTTTAGGTTCGGTATAAAAGTACATTGGAGCACGTGGAAATTGGATTTAAACCATACATGATAACATATATTAATTCCAACGGGGTCCTTTACTAGACGGTGGAACATCTATATTTTATTCGCCAAGGAACTTCGCAGGCTGTACACACGACACAAATGATCGTCCATGGGAGGATTACGTAGTATAAAACGACACACGTGAGCGCCCATGGTGGATTCACTTAGTACAGACGACACACGTGAGCGCCCATGGTGGATTCACTTAGTACAGACGACACACGTGAGCGCCTATGGTGGATTCACTTAGTACAGACGACACACGTGAGCGCCCATGGTGGATTCACTTAGTACAGACGACACACGTGAGCGCCCATGGTGGATTCACATAGTACAGACGACACACGTGAGCGCCCATGGTGGATTCACTTAGTACAGACGACACACGTGAGCGCCCATGGTGGATTCACTTAGTACAGACGACACACGTGAGCGCCATGGTGGATTCACTTAGTACAGACGACACACGTGAGCCCCCATGGTGGATTCACTTAGTACAGACGACACACGTGAGCGCCCATGGTGGATTCACTTAGTACAGACGACACACGTGAGCGCCCATGGTGGATTCACTTAGTACAGACGACACACGTGAGCGCCTATGGTGGATTCACTAGTACAGAACACATGTGAGCGCCAGGGGATTCACTTAGTACAGACGACACACGTGAGCGCCCATGGTGGTTACTTAGTACAGACGACACGTGAGCGCCCATGGTGGTTCACTTAGTACAGACGACACACTGACGTCCATGGTGGATTCACTTAGTACAGACGACACGTGAGCGCCATGGTGGATTCACTTAGTACAGACGACACACGTGAGCGCCCATGGGATTCACTTTGTACAGACGACACACGTGAGCGCCCATGGTGGATTCACTTAGTACAGACGACACACGTGAGCGCCCATGGTGGATTCACTTAGTACAGACGACACACGTGAGCGCCCATGGTGGATTCACTTAGTACGGACGACACACGTGAGCGCCCATGGTGGATTCACTTAGGGTTTTTCGGACGACACACGTGAGCGCCCATGGTGGATTCACTTAGTACGACGACACCGTGAGCGCCTTGGTGGATTCACTTAGTACAGACGATACACGTGAGCGCCTATAGTGGATTTATTAGTACAGACGACACCTGAGCGCCGTGGATTCACTTAGTACAGACGACACACACATGAGCGCCTATAGTGGACTCACTTAGTACGGACGACACACACATGAGCGCCTATAGTGGATTTACTTAGTACAGACGACACACGTGAGCGCCCATGGTGGATTCACATAGTACAGACGACACACACATGAGCGCCTATAGTGGATTTACTTAATACAGACGACACACATGAGCGCCTATAGTGGATTTACTTAGTATAGACGACACACGTGAGCGCCCATGGTGGATTCACTTAGTACAGACGAAACACGTGAGCGCCCATGGTGGACTCACTTAGTAAGGACGACACACGTGAGCGCCCATGGTGGATTCACTTAGTACAGACGACACACGTGAGCGTCCATGGTGGATTCACTTAGTACGGACGACACACGTGAGCGCCCATGGTGGATTCACTTAGTACGGACGACACACGTGAGCGTCCATGGTGGATCACTTAGTACGGACGACACACGTGAGCGTCCATGGTGGATTATTAGTAGACACACCGTGAGCGCCCATGGTGGATTCACTAGTACGACACCCCGTGAGCGCCCATGGTGGTTCACTTGTACGGACGACACACGTGAGCGCCCATGGTGGATTCACTTTAGTACGACGACACACGTGAGCACCCATGGTGGATTCACTTAGTACGACACCCCGTGAGCGCTCATGGTGGATTCACTAGTATAGACGACAGATGAGCCCATGGTGGATTCCTTAAAGTACAGACGACACACATGAGCGCCTATAGTGGATTTACTTAGTACAGACGACACACGTGAGCGCCTATGGTGGATTCACGTTGTACAGACGAAACACGTGAGCGCCTAAGGTGGATTCACTTAGTACAGACGACACACGTGAGCGTCCAAGGTGGATTCACTTAGTATAGACGACACACGTGAGCGTCCATGGTGGATTCATTTAGTACAGACGACACACGTGAGCGCCCATGGTGGATTCACTTAGTACAGACGACACACGTGAGCGCCCATGGTGGATTCACTTAGTACAGACGACACACGTGAGCGCCCATGGTGGATTCACTTAGTACAGACGACACACGTGAGAGCCTATAGTGGATTTACTTAGTACAGACGACACACGTGAGCGCCCATGGTGGATTCACTTAGTACAGACGACACACATGAGCGCCTATAATGGATTTACTTAGTACAGACGACACACGTGAGCGCCCATGGTGGATTCACTTAGTACAGACGACACACGTGAGCGCCCATAGTGGATTCACTTAGTACAGACGACACACGTGAGCGCCCATGGTGGATTCACTTAGTACAGACGACACACGTGAGCGCCTATAGTGGATTCACTTAGTACAGACGACACACGTGAGCGCCCATGGTGGATTCACTTAGTACAGACGACACACGTGAGCGCCCATGGTGGATTCACTTAGTACAGACGACACACGTGAGCGCCCATGGTGGATTCACTTAGTACAGACGACACACGCGAGCGCCCATGGTGGATTCACTTAGTGTAGACGACACACGTGAGCGCCCATGGTGGATTCACTTAGTACGACACACGTGAGCCCATGGTGACACAGTGACCCCCGTCCCCATGGTGGATTCACTTAGTACAGACGACACACGTGAGCGCCCATGGTGGATTCACTTAGTATAGACGACAGACGTGAGCGCCCATGGTGGATTCACTTAGTACAGACGACACACATGAGCGCCTATAGTGGATTTACTTAGTACAGACGACACACGTGAGCGCCTATGGTGGATTCACTTTGTACAGACGAAACACGTGAGCGCCCTATGGTGGATTCACTTAGTACAGACGACACACGTGAGCGTCCAAGGTGGATTCACTTAGTATAGACGACACACGTGAGCGTCCATGGTGGATTCACTTAGTACAGACGACACACGTGAGCGCCCATGGTGGATTCACTTAGTACAGACGACACACGTGAGCGTCCATGGTGGATTCACTTAGTACAGACGACACACGTGAGCGTCCAAGGTGGATTCACTTTGTATAGACGACACACGTGAGCGTCCATGGTGGATTCATTTAGTACAGACACACGTGAGCGTCCATGGTGGATTCACTTAGTACAACGACACACGTGAGCGTCCAAGGTGGATTCACTTGTTAGACGACACACGTGAGCGTCCATGGTGGATTCACTTATACAGACGACACGTGAGCGTCCATGGTGGATTCACTTAGTACAGACGACACACGTGAGCGTCCATGGTGGATTCACTTAGTACAGACGACACACGTGAGCGCCCATGGTGGATTCACTTAGTACAGACGACACACGTGAGCGTCCATGGTGGATTCACTTAGTACAGACGACACACGTGAGCGTCCAAGGTGGATTCACTTTGTATAGACGACACACGTGAGCGTCCATGGTGGATTCACTTAGTACAGACGACACACGTGAGCGTCCAAGGTGGATTCACTTTGTATAGACGACACACGTGAGCGTCCATGGTGGATTCACTTAGTACAGACGACACACGTGAGCGTCCATGGTGGATTCACTTAGTACAGACGACACACGTGAGCGCCCATGGTGGATTCACTTAGTATAGACGACACACGTGAGCGCCCATGGTGGATTCACTTAGTACAGACGACACACGTGAGCACCCAACCTTCGATGTAGTTGGGACAAGGGAGGCTGTAGCCGCAGTCTCCCTCGACTGTGTAGAACAGAGCTCCGTTCTCGTCTCCCCCGGCTCCTTCGATCACTTCCGGCGCCTCGTCCATACACTCGAACGTCGCCCTGTGGTGCTGGTGGTGACTCGTCGTCAAGTAGCCGCCGTACTCTCGCGTCCACTCGCCAGGACACTGCTTCCGTACTGGGATCATCACCTTCACGTGACGCTCTGTCACGTGACACACCGCACACGGCACGTTGTTATTGAGCAGGTTCCCGGCGTAGTTAGTCTGTAAATAATCAACAATGAGAAACAGCCAGTGAGTGTTTGTGTCGTGATGTTTAGTGACTTATGCTTGCCTAGTTATGTGTGATGTTATTTTGTGAGAAATGTTATATATAGTGTAACAATTTGTGCGTGTGCGTGTGCGTTGCGTGTGCGTGTGCGTGTGCGCGTGCGCGTGCGTGTGTGTGCGCGTGTGTGTGCGCGTGTGTGTGTTGTTGTGTGTGTGTGTTGCGTGTGGTGTGTGTGTGTATGTCTGTGCGTGTGCGTGCGCGTGTGTGTGTGTGTGTGGTGTGCGTGTGGTGTGTGTGTCTGTGGTGTGTGCGCGTGTGCGTGTACTAAGTGATGTGTAGTGATGTGAATTTGTAGAGAAGTATGTTGACGTGCAGTGTGTTATATTTGGATAGTGATGTAAATGAGTTATGTATGTATAGTAATGTGTAGTTAGTTTGTTTATATTGAGTAGTGTAGAAATTGGTGCTTGTAGATAGGTTCGTAATTCATCCAACGAGCAATGATTACCAAGAAAGGGAGAGTTAGCAGCAAGGAATTCGTACTCTCCACCGTACATATAAGTGCCCGACTTGGTCCCGTCCGTGTGTTCACCCCACTGGGGGTTCCGGGGTAGACACTGGTAGTTCGCGCCGCCCCCCTTGTGGGTGTGATAAGATCCACCGGCCACGCCTGGCGAACAGAGGCGTGAGAATGAACACGCTGAACTTTCTTTCTTTATCATGAAAACGACGACATATATCAGTTAAGGGCCTTCCCACATATTCGGCAAACACACAACACACACATTCACACACACAGCACAAACCCCCGCACACACACACAACACCACAGCACACACACACACACACACACACACACACACACACACACACACAGAGTTATTATATGTATCAGACAGACTTCCCCAGCAAGCAGAAGCCTTTTGTAAAACCAGACGGTAATGTATAACGGAACACCGTGCTGCCACCGATAGTAGGACTCCCTGCCAGATGCGCGCGCGCGCACGTGTGTGTGTGTGTGTGTGTGTGTGTGCGTGTGTGCGTGTGTCGCGTGCGTGCCTGCGTGCATGTGTGTGCAGCACAATATCTATTTTACGGTAGTCGTGGAACTAGTCCAGACTCCATCATTTGGTGCAGAAGAAACCTTCGAATACTTACTTCTTGTACACATCACACTGATGTCCTCTTGTCCCAGAGAAGGACGAACTTTACTTTGGCGGGTGCTGTCAAAGGCCACGTGCTTGCGAGACTATCAGAATATATGTTGGGATATGCAATTTAGTCGCGTTTAGTATAATTATTTTAAAACACAACATCCTCACAAGTGGTATTACTAATTTCATACCTGAGTACAACAAGGTCGCGTTGCCCGGACAAGTCTTTCTTCCCCAGCGGACGTACACCACGCCGCCAGACGGCGCTTTACGTGCGTCTCCAGAGGCGCCACCTAACGTACGAAGCCCGCGCCGCGCCACGCTGCGGGGAACGAGATGACATCACGGTGCACGCATGACAAGGGCCGCTCATATCACAAAAACCGAGAACGTCGGACTGGCTGTGTACGCAGGCGTTGAAAACACACGTGGACATACACACAGGCAAGCACGCAGATATTCTCGATTGCAAGCAAATATAAACAAATCCGTATATGTTGCATCAATTACTCCTTTACGCACGCACGCACGCACGCACGCACACGCACGCACGCACGCACGACGCACACACACACACACACACACACACACACACAAAGAGAGAGAGAGAGAGTGAGAGAGAGAGAGAGAGAGAGAGAGAGAGAGAGAGAGAGAGAGAGAGAGAGAGAAAGCAAATCATCGAGACTGAAGATTGAACCATCATTAACATTTAATCATTATTAATTTTATTAAACGCAGCAGAAAGATCTCGCCCATACACTGCCTGTAGATCAGTACACGATGTCTAGGACCTACCTTCGGTGGTCGGCTGACTTTGTTCTGCTGCACCGTTTCCCTTGTCTGTTGTTAGTTGGCTCATACGAGACTGGAAACAAGAGAGACAGAGCCTAGTGAGACTGGGACAGGAGAGACTGTACACAGTGAGACTGTGACAGTAGAAACGGGGCTACGTGAGACTGGAAGATGTGAGACGTCGCCGGTTAAGACGTGTGCGATGACGAAATTATTTCCCACCAATCTACTCCCAGACTCACCTGCAGTATTTGAATGTTCAGCTTCATCCGTTCCATGTCGAGCTGCATCTGTGACAACGACGCCTTCAGACGAAGTGTCTCCATCGACTGCCCCCTGCCTGGACACCGACCCTCCGCTTGACCATTAGGTACGATGAACGAATACACACATGACGACCGCTCCTCGTCATATGTCGTTTGACACTGACCACCGCCGCTGGACAGAAGTACAACTGTCGCTGTCCACTGTAGCGCCGCACTGACCCGCATGGCTCGTCTCGTGCCCACTCTATCCACACTACACTACACTACACCGGGTGTATTTGAGTCTGTGAGACGTCTGCTCCACCCACATCAACTCTCCTTGTCACGTGACGTGTCTGTCCTTGTCACGTGACTTGTTGGAACTAGCGCCGTTCTCTATTCTCCCGTTAGAGTCAATACAGCTACGCCTGATCGGAGAAATAATGATTAACATGTGTCGTGTGTTATGTTGAGGTTAAAAAGGGGAAGACTTATTGTACGAGGGCGCTTGTTTTGCCGGATATTACGACGGGGTGTAGTCCAAACCACAACGTTGTGGATATTGGTGTCATAGAAGTCATTATAGTATCATAATCATCAATATTAATAATTATTGTTAATATGCTCCAGCTTCCTACAGTCTACGTCAGAACGCGTCCGAGATACACCACTCCCTGGTCGAGTCGAAGTGCTAGTGACTAAGCATGTGTCATGTGATTTTCTGTGTTGAGTTAAACATCTGGATGATTGTACGATTACACAGTATGCCGCATGTGACGATGACCCTAAATGAGGATGGACTCATAAATACGTATTCCAAACCACTGCATTGCCGGTCATGGATGTAATTTTGCGTAATTTCAGCCCCACGGTGCTCGTGTTGATGCAATGTTTTGGATGCGAATGGATCATAGTATTGGGGTTCCCATCAGTCGTTTATCCTACGCTTTTCCCACGGATGCATCTGCTATGACGTCACATGCTTGCCCAGAAATTACTTACACACTGTCCAGTTACGAGATCCAAAATATCACCAACGAGCATTAGAATGTGTCGCACTCACCTGGTGGCGCCACCGTGACGACTTATATCCCGGGGTACAAATCGTCATCCAATCATGCGTAATGCTAGACTTTCTCAGGAATGTGTACTTGTACGATAACCCCGAAACCCAACAGGCGCTAATTGACTGCGGAGACTGAGTGTTTTTGTGTGATTAGAGTAAGTGCATTGTCGTGCCGGTCGGCACACGTCCTGGTTCACCGCCGTGAGTCTGACCCACACGGGTCGCTGTTGTCGCTGCTTAAAAGTAAACAAATAAAAACGTAGGTTGGAAATAGTCTAGGATGTGTAGCTTCATGTGTATGCTTCTGTATTAACGAACTACTGTAATGTACGCCTTATGCAACAACTATTGAATTATTTAATGAACCACAAAAAACAAAACACACACACACACACACACACACACACACACACACACACACACACACACACACACACACACACACACACACACACACACACACACACACACACACACACACAACACACACCACATACACTACACACATACATATACTAATATATATATATATATATATATATATATATATATATATATATATATATATATATATATATATATATATATATATATAAGTTATTTTATTTCAACGCAATGCTCTTGTAGATTTCTACGGACACACAAGGTCGTATAAATATGTTGGCCGTGTACAGTTTTGTGTGTAATCAGTAATATTTTAAGTCGATTCTCTGTGGTACCCGTGAAGAATACACTGGTTAGCCGGCGTAATATTAACCTGGCATTGGGAGGTAACGATTCATCTTGTTGATATGGCGGAGGTGGAATGAGCACACACTGACGATACTCGAAACGTTTTTCTTAAAATCGAGGTGGTGATCAGTAACAACACCAAGGTGACGAACACATCTTGAGCCAGTCATCGTAACATTCGCTGCGCATATCACACTGCCTCAGTAAGCACAGCGGCTGCGGCTGTCTTCGATGTTACCGGCAGATATTCAGTTTTGTTGTTGTTCATACGTATGTGGTTAGATGGCATCCACTTATTGGCAATTTCTAAACAGTCCTGCATGCGACATAGAGTATCAGCCATTGCTGTCGCTGTGAGATCAAAATGACAGTACAACTGGATTGCAGCCAGGCAAGCGCCTTGCCACCAACGCCGTAACGCAACTGAAGCCGCTGGACCAGTTTGTTGTGGTTGACTGTGTCAAAGGCGATCTGAAGTCAATCAGAACAAGTGCCGTGGTTTGTCCACAGCGGCTTTCGTGGCATTTGTTACACACAACAATGTAGTTTCTGATGAATGGCTCTTCCGATACGCTGATTGGAAAAAGTCATCCACTCGCTGTTCGGAAATATGAGATGCGATTTTTCGTGCGACAACTTTCTCAATGGCTTTTGACAGATGTCCTAGGTTACTAACTGGACGGTAGTTACTGATCATGTCCTTGTTGAATGATTGTTTATGGATCAATGGCCGGACAACTGCACGACTGTGTTCTCGAGTGAAGCGTTTGTACTAAATGTGTGGAGAGGCACCAGACCTTCCGCGTTGACATTTAGTTTCTGAGTAGGTGGAGGATCAAGTATGCAGCTTTATCCGTAGTGCCAATTCCGGTTGTCGCAGTTGGCTCGAACGCTTGGATGGATGCAGTAAAACGTGGTGTTTAGCCAAGTACCGGTGTCAGATAGAATATGGACCCCATAGAATCTGAACCCACTTTTAAAAAGCTGAGCAAATTGGTAAAATAGTATAATACAATGCATAGATTGTAACTAGAATATCATAGCCAACATTCATAACACTTTTGTAAAACTAATTTTTATAATTTTTTATATTTTAGCCACCATTATCATTAAAATGCCAACATTTAAATGGCTCAGTTTCTAAGTTATATCAGGAATAAATTATATCAACAACGCAACCGGGTTCCCTTTTCTACAGGGAGTCCATATTCTATAACACATATATAATGTTCACCCCCATAGAATATGGGTTCATATTCTATGGGGGTCCATATTCTATGAGACATATAGAACAATGGCCCCTATAGATTCAGAACCCGGGGTCCATTTTCTATGGGGGTCTATATTCTATGGCACTATCTACATGATATGGACCCCCATAGAATATGGACCCGGGTCCCATTTATATAGGGACCTTATAGTCTATAACACATAGAAAATGGACCCCCATATACTCTGAACCCGGGGTCCATTTTCTATGGGCGGGGTCCATATTCTATGACACATATAGGATATGGACCCCTATAAAATATGGACTCCCCGGGTCCAAATGCTATGGGGGGTTCATATTCTATAGGGAATATGGACCAGGGTTCCATTTTCTATGTGGTCCATATTCTAGATAACACCGGTTCAACAGCAGTAGGGCGGTGCAAATCAATAACTAATTTGTCGATCTTTTCTTGGAAGATACGCGAGAATGTGTAACAACCATCCCTCATTGAGCAAAATTCAGGAAGTTGCAACTGTTGGACGTCAGAATGCGAAACATGTAGTCTGCGATAGTGTTGGGTATTCTTACAGGCAACTACTGTAGCACAGACGTCCCGAACTCTGGTGCATAATTGGCGGTGTATTATTTCAAGCTGTGTTCTCGTCCAAATATATTCTCACAGAATCGCCTCTTCCCTCTTGGTTCGTCGACCTCGGCGTCGGACCCCGGATGTGGCGAATTCTTCTTTATGCGCAAGTTACGCAAAGAGCGTGCTTGTCTAAGCGGTCGGAAAGACATATGTTGTAAGTCGATGTTAACTCCTCTATGTACTGACCGTAAGCACGGGCACACATATGTAGTAGAACACGCAGATTTGATGTCATCAAAGAATGCCGCAGCATCCATGTTACGGAAGTTGCGCTTGGCAATTACTGAAGATGCAGTTGATGGTTTCAATGCATTTAATGTCAGAGCTGTGCAGTGGTGGTCCGATATTAGGTCCGGATAAAGGGCAACAGAAGATACTAAGTTATCGCTGTCACTACTTGTCACCAGGTACAAGGCATGTCCTGTTTTATGGGTCGGTGAATTAACGTGTTGCAAGAGATTGAACGAGTCAAGCAGATTACGAAGCGGTTCTGATTTCGTTGCATCATCAAAATTAAAATCGTACCCCTTTTTCATAATTTGTATCTCTTCTTCCTCATGTTTAGCTAACCAGGTTTCCTGGATGCAAACACTGTAACAATCAGTGACAAACTGTTCTGTGTCTATTCATTGATAACATCAATTTGACCGTACTTTCAGCGCATGACAGTTGTAGCTTAGAAGGTTTGCTAATTGTTCGTTGGATGCCTTTATTCTGTGACCTCGGTCGAGTCATCATCCACGTCGCCGGTCTTTCTGATGTTTGAGCAGCAAACAGGTTATGTTGATACTCGGCTTACCGTCCCGGTATCGTTTCAAGTCATCTGCACTCTGGTCGGGAAATGGACGAAAGTGTAACCTAACGACGATCGCGGTATTCCCAAAACAGAATATTCGTCATTAGGATGTGAGCAACTGGGCTGACAGCGGAGAAGCATGGGGCGAGGTGCCACTGGGTACTGGTGCAGAGTTACCCATTCCGATATTAACTATACCTATGATTTGTATCACATATACCTAGTACATGAGTTGATTGGTTTCATCTGACACACCGTCTGGCTCGATGGCATTTGCACATGTCTGCAGTAAAAATATCTGAGTAGATACTTCTATTTCTGTTCTGGTTATTGTGACAGATACAGTCTGAGTGAGAGATAGAGAGAGAGAGAGAGAGAGAGAGAGAGAGAGAGAGAGAGAGAGAGAGCAGAGAGAGGAGAGATAGGAGAGATAGGAGAGAGAGAGGAAAGAGAGGAGAGAGATGAGAAACATGAGAGACATGAGACAGAGAGAGAGGAGAGAGAGGAGAGAGAGGAGAGAGAGGAGAGACAGAGGAGAGACATAGGAGAGACAGAGGAGAGAGTGGAGAGAGAGGGGAGAGAGGAGAGAGAGAGGAGAGAGTGGAGAGAGAGGGGAGAGCGGAGAGAGGAGAGATAGAGAGAGAGAGAGAGAGGAGAGAGAGGAGAGAGAGGAGAGAAAGAGAGGAAATAGAGGAGGGAGATGAGAAACATGAGAGACATGAGACAGAGAGAGAGAGGAGATAGAGGAGAGAGAGGAGAGCGAGGAGAGAGAGAGGAGAGAGAGAGAGGAGAGAGTGGAGAGAGGGGGGAGATAGGAGAGACAGAGAGAGAGGAGAGAGTGGAGAGAGAGGAGAGAGAGAGGAGAGAGTGGAGAGAGGGGAGAGCGGAGAGAGAGAGGAGAGGGGGAGACCAAATAGGCAGTCAGGCAAACAGAGTGATAGACACAGTGAGAGAGAGAGAGAGAGAGAGAGAGAGAGAGAGAGAGAGAGAGAGAGAGAGAGAAGAGAGAGAACAGAGAGAACAGAGAGAACAAAGAGAACAGAGAGAGCAGAGAGCTAGAGAACTTGTGATACATTTTACTATGAACGAAGCCTTTTAGCTAATTTCTTTCTGAGGTAATCGACGAGAGGCAAATCCCACCTAACGAACCGACTTTAATTCCACCCTACACAGAAATCATTATTTTATATTGCTCTGTCTCCTAGATGCAACGTGACTTGACGCAGCATTGCGATTATGTCGATTTGATGTAATATTTATGTCATCAGTAAATCGCTTAATGGTTAATACAGTTGAACATTTGATGTCAGTACCTTCGTTTAGCAATTGTCTTTATTAGCATATGCATATATTATCAAAGTAGTACTGTATTAGCGTTTTGTTTATTTATTATTATGATTATTGTGATTATTGTGATTGTTGTGATTGTTGTGATTGTTGTGATTGTTGTGACTGTTGTGACTGTTGTGACTGTTGTGACTGTTGTGACTGTTGTGACTGTTGTGACTATTGTGACTACTGTGACTACTGTGACTACTGTGACTACTGTGACTACTGTGGCTACTGTGACTACTGTGGCTACTGTGACTACTGTGACTACTGTGACTACTGTGACTACTGTGACTACTGTGACTACTGTGACTACTGTGACTACTGGGACTACTGGGACTACTGTGACTACTGGGACTACTGTGACTACTGTGACTACTGTGACTACTGTGACTACTGTGACTACTGTGACTACTGTGACTACTGTGACTACTGTGACTACTGTGACTACTGTGGCTACTGTGACTACTGTGACTACTGTGACTACTGTGACTACTGTGACTACTGTGACTACTGTGACTACTGTGACTACTGTGACTACTGTGACTACTGTGACTACTGTGACTACTGTGACTACTGTGACTACTGTGACTACTGTGACTACTGTGACTACTGTGACTACTGTGACTACTGTGACTACTGTGACTACTGTGGCTACTGTGGCTACTGTGGCTACTGTGGCTACTGTGACTACTGTGACTACTGTGACTACTGTGACTACTGTGACTACTGTGACTACTGTGACTACTGTGACTACTGTGGCTACTGTGACTACTGTGACTACTGTGACTACTGTGACTACTGTGACTACTGTGACTACTGTGACTACTGTGACTACTGTCACTACTGTGACTACTGTGACTACTGTGACTACTGTGACTACTGTGACTACTGTGGCTACTGTGACTACTGTGGCTACTGTGACTACTGTGACTACTGTGACTACTGTGGCTACTGTGACTACTGTGACTACTGTGACTACTGTGACTACTGTGACTACTGTGACTACTGTGACTACTGTGACTACTGTGACTACTGTGACTACTGTGGCTACTGTGACTACTGTGACTACTGTGGCTACTGTGGCTACTGTGACTACTGTGACTACTGTGGCTACTGTGACTACTGTGACTACTGTGACTACTGTGACTACTGTGACTACTGTGACTACTGTGACTACTGTGACTACTGTGACTACTGTGACTACTGTGACTGTTGTGACTGTTGTGATTGTTGTGATTATTGTGATTATTGTGATTATTGTGATTATTGTGATTATTGTGATTATTGTGATTATTGTGATTATTGTGATTATTGTGATTATGTGATTATTGTGATTATTGTGATTATTGTGATTATTGTGATTATTGTGATTATTGTGATTATTGTGATTATTGTGATTATTGTGATTATTGTGATTATTGTGATTATTGTGATTATCATGATTATCATGATTATCATGATTATCATGATTATCATGATTATCATGATTATCATGATTATCTGAAATGATTATCATGATTATCATGATTATCATGATTATCATGATTATCATGATTATCATGATTATCATGATTATCATGATTATCATGATTATCATGATTATCATGATTATCATGATTATCATGATTATCATGATTATCATGATTATGATTATGATTATGATTATGATTATGATTATGATTATGATTATGATTATGATTATGATTATGATTATGATTATGATTATGATTATGATTATTATTATTATTATTATTATGATTATTTTTTTATTATTATTATTATTATTATTATTATTATTATTATTATTATTATTATTATTATCGTTATCATTATTATAACTAAATTAGGAAGAATCATTGTAAAGCGCCCCAGAACAATGATTTGGATGGGGTGCTATATTAGAAATAGATTATTATTATTATTAATGCAGAATCGCATTTGGCTGCTGTGTTAGTAACATCGCAAATCGCAAAACTAATGATCTGCAGATCAACTGAATCAACTGTGACAGTCTCATTTGTAATAGTATAATTTGATTATTAGCTGCATTACAAATGCTTCCATGTCGATCGTAAACATACGATAACCTACAAGCTACCTATCATTATTAAACGATCGTAATACATGTCAGAATTAATAATTGGATGAGCACGTTTAGCATCCCGTTCATACGTGTTGTAGCAATAATGGCAACATACATTTGTGTCTGATGGTAATTCCAATGTAATGTGATTGCGTTGTCGATGACTACTGCGTTAAAATCACCTCGTGTATGTCATGACTTTCTTGACGTACTTGCATGTATGTACCAGTGGTAATATCAAGGTGCGCGCGAAGGTCTGAGTTCGCAGTGTATCACCTGCACGATTTGACTAGAACACAGCATGAGCCAATCGCTGCGTTAATGCGTCGATGCGTCGATGCGTTGATGCTCGGTCGTTTTATGTGGCATCTTGTCGCCGCAGTAGCCATTAGCAGTACTCGATGTGACACGGCAACACGATGTTCACGAACAGCAGCGTCGGATACTCGGCATCGGTCGGAGTTTTGCAGAATGAAACCAGTTCGCACCCAGAATGGAGTAGCCATGTTCTGCCCGTCTTTATTGCGATCAAAGTCAGTATCGGAGTGACCGGTCTTGTGGGAAACTTCTTCGTCGTGTTAGTGATGTACAAATACAGAAAACTCTTCGTGAACATGAAGACGGCTTACGTCATCAACCAGAGTGTCCTCGATGCCGCCGCTTCAGCTGTGCTCATATTGAGTTCCCTCATAAGGTCGAATCTGCTGCCTCTTATGGACGGAGTAGCCGCCGAGCTGTTCTGTCGTCTTTGGTTGACGCAAATCTTGGTCTGGGGACTGATTACGTCATCAACGTATAATCTGATGGCCATCTCGATTGAACGGTACATTATCATAGCACATCCGTTTTGGCACCGGACTTCGTTTTCGGATACCAAGATCCGGACATCAGTCGTTGCCATCTGGCTGCTTGGCTTCATATTCATAACCTCATTCGTGGTGCCGACGACACGGCTTGTGCAAGGTATGTGTTTTCCTTCGTACTTCTGGCCGTCCAGAAAGGTCGCTATAGCCGTGGGTTGTCTGACCACATTCGTCCAAATAGTCATGCCGATTGCTGTGCATTGCCTGTGCTACATCCGCATACTAACAACACTGAGAGTGCGTGTTAGTCCGGCCGAGCAACCTAGACTCTCTGCCGTGGCGGTCTCCCCACTGCCGTCAGTGAGTGGGGCACTCGCAGCACCGTCACAGTCAGGCGGAAGTAGATCTGTGCAGTGGCGGTATCTGCACAAGGTTGGGTGTACAAACACTAAAACGAAACAACACCGAGACAGTTCTAACATGAAAGCGACAAAGAACGTGACCAAGTCGTTCGCCATTGTGACCGCCTGCTTCTTCGTGTGTTGGATTCCGAACAAGGTATACGTGTTCTTGTATATGCTGGGTGCCGTGTCATATTTCGGAGATGTCTATCAGTATACCGTCATTCTGGTCTTCCTCAACTGTTGCATCAATCCCTTCATCTACGCTGCCAAGCATGACGCTTTTAAGAAAGGGTTGGCGAAGTTATTTAGATGTGGATGACGTTGAATCGATGGAGTTGAAAGTTGGAACATGACAGCCTCACTATAACTATACCGAACAGAAACATGCGAGTTTGGCTCATTACGCACAAGAAAATATGCGATGTTGAAAACGAAACGCGGGTTATATTACCTGGCGTTCCGAATTGCGTAGATGTCCTGCTTGTTGTTAATTAATTGTGTCATTTACATATGCATATAACTTAATTATATTGTGTGTGTGTTTGCGTACGTGCGTGTATGGCAATTTGGTTTGCTAGAATATTTAACCTTTGAATATTTTTTGCTCACTGGTGTGTCATGTATCTAAATTGTTGCTGCAATAAATGTAGTTACAGTGTGTAACGACATTACATAATCTGTGTTCTACTCCATTTGGACCACACAACAAAATTTTAAAAAGCAAGTTCTTATAGACCATCAATGCTTACGACTGCTCACAGCCAGTTACGGCAGAAATGTTCAATTAAGCATCATCTCGACTTCTCTGATTAGCGTCCAGCCACGCTACAATTATTGCACGAAGGCTCTTTGTATACACATATACACCAATGTTTATAGCCAGAAATTCGCTAAAACAGCTGAGCGAACTAGAGCAAGTTGGTGTGGAGGAAGTTGCCTAGCGTTCGAGAAACTAACCTGGTATGCGTTCAGGACATGTCGACCGCATCCCGCCATTTCCTTTAGCATACTAAAGATATGACTGAGCAGGAACTCACGATAGACAGACGGGTTCCAAGCAAGACTCGTGTGGTGCCCAGTGGCACAGCTATTTGAGCACCCCACTCCCAAGCGGCAAGCGAAATAACATACAGGCACGAATCATGTGCCTGAACACGTTAATAGTACGAAACATTATATTCATTCACGATAACCTTATAAAATGTACATTTTATCTTCCAAAGGGCCGGGTACTGAACATACAGTAAACAATTGACTACCTAATAAATTGCGTAAAGCATTAAAACATAGTGTATAAATTAAAATAGAATAAAAATAGAAACTAAATAAATAAATTATAAAACAGCATATGTAGAATTAATAAATGTAACAAAACGTTTAGTAAATAAAAACGTTCATTGGATCGTGCGTGACTGTTGCCTAATTGAAAGCAATATGCATATATGCCTTTTTAAACACATAAAGAGAGTTGGAGTTTTTTATTACTAGAACAAAGCCATTCCATATCTACGCACCATTTACAATTTACAGCAATACAGTTCTTGAAGATTATTGGTCCGTGCTCTTGCTCTAACATTTAACCTGGTTGTTCTGATCGAAATGTTATAGACCGATTTCAACAACGCACACATAATATAGTCTGCGGCCAGCCCATTCACTGCTTTCTACACAAACTATGACTGTCTGTATTTCACGCGCTCCGGTAGTGGCAGCTAATTTAATGGTTTCTACACTGGGTCACTTGGAACTCTGTATTTAGAAGCTGTTATTATTCTGACTGCTCGTCTTTGTAGTTTGTAAATGGGTTCTGGCGAGTTTGCATTGTCCCAGAGTGTGTTGGAGCAGTCCATGTGTGATAGAACGTAGCTGTTGTAGAATGTTTTTCTTGCTTGGTGTGGAAGGTATTTTTATTTTTGATTAGTTTGTTCACTCTGCGTTGGTTAGTTCACTCAGCTGAATGAATACGTACATTGGTGTCGATGGTGATAGCTACCCGAACACGAATGGTCTTCGTGCAGTATTAACAGAGCGGTTGAATACTTCCCAGATAATTCGCTCATCGATGCTCAAAGTATCGAATCCGTCCGTTTGAACCAATGTTTCTAGTTTATCGTAGACCATATCTTCAATAATGGAACGCAATAAACCGAAGTAGGCAATAATATCTTTTTATCACGCTGCCCGTGCTGGCAATAATTCTTCGCTCTGGATATAAATGATATCTATTATGTGTGAAATGTCAGCCTGGCGTCTCTATGGTCTAATTACCATATAATATTATTCATAGGACTCAGACGACCGTCTAGTTTAGGTGCATATCCAATATATGTATAGGACTCGGACGATGATTCAATATGGGAGCAAATCTAATAGCGGTACGCTTGATCTATTACCGGTTTTTACGACAAACCCATCAACATCGTGGGATTACATCTGGTAGAACGAAACACAAGACAAAAAAATCAAGACGTATATATCTAATAATAATAATTATAAATAAGTTAACAATAAAATAGTAATTAATAAAAACAAGCCAGTACAACATAACAGTAATGATACATATTGCGATGTGTTGAATGAAAGGTATAGGGAACTGGACATTAAAACAAACTTGGCATAGTCAGTCTCAAGACGCACTTTAAACGTATTCGAGCTATCAGTCAGACGTATATCCTTCGGTGCGATCCACAGGGTAGGCCGCGCACGAGAGAATGAACGGCGGGCATATATCGTTCGAGGTTGTAACGGCTAGCAACGCGCTGTCGGCAGATCGTAAAGCGCGGCGCGACCCGTATGGAGTAATGAGCGAGGTGTGACCAGAGCTAGTCGATCATAGAGCTGGTTCTCTTTGGACCGCGCCATCTTGTACATTGACGGCGCCCCCACACGGATGGGACCAATTATTTGTTTTGCTTACGTTGTGTTCATTATAACGATATAGAAATATCTGTGTTTAACACTGTATATACCACTTTCGATGAGTTTTGCGATTAAAATAGTTTATGATCACTGAAAAAAGGATATCAGAAGGGGATAAAAGTTCTGCCAGAGCTATTAGGTATGAGCTGTGGCACCCCCCCCTCCTCCTAACGGAACCAAACGCCCACAGATCTCGATCAATATCGGACGTCTTGTCGTTTAGTACGGTATCTGTTTTAAAGGGCAAAAAAGGCAACGGTTTCGTATCATACACTTAATAGAGTTTATACAAACTAACTATTTCCATATATACTCAATTTTTTAACGTCAGCGGTTTACTCAGAATGTGACCTTAAAGTCTAAAAATCTAACGAAATCCATGATGGCCTAGACACCACCATCTTAACCGGTGACGTATTTGTTTGGCTTGGCCTGGCCTATAAGCGCGCGGCATTCTAGGTCTCTGCTGAGGCCGGTCAGCTTCCTGCGACGTCACTACGCTTGCCTACGGCACAACAAATCGAGT